>NJDC01001052.1:259416-274770 GCA_002245475.1 Calephelis virginiensis
TGGGTGGCGGCCCCCATCGCCGCATCTGCCTCTTTTCATACCGACGAGGGCGGATCGGTACGCGTCGCCTCCAGGGAACGCCCTAACCCGCTCTGCGGTACTTTTTCGGGTCAGAATTGCAGTCCAATGACCCTCTTATGACATTAATGTTGGATCGGAATTGACTCGTTCTAGCGTGTCCTCAGTAACTATCATGCGATAGAGTTTTTACAGAAAATTCAGGTCTTTTAAGACAAGCCAAGCAGCAACATGATACCCAAATGATTAGTTAAAATGATACGGATCGACTTGTGTGATACAGAAAGTTTGGCGGCTAACTCTCTCAAAGTTGAATGAGGATTATGAGTCACCATTTCCTTCAATTTTTGATATTAACTACAGTTGCATTGACTTTGTCGGCCTTCCAGAGCGAGGCAGATCTTCCGTCACGTTTCAACCGCCTTTGAACGCTTTATACTACTCATAACCACGAGTTTTTGATAAAGTCTTTGTTCGATGTTTTTGTTCGTTATGAAATTCGGAAGAGGCATTAAATATGATATAACTAAAAACAGCACTTTACTTAATTTAATTAACAGATGTATCTCAAACTCCACGCCAAAATAGAAAACAGGTGTGCTAATCTAACAACATAAATAAAAAAAAAAATTGAATTTGGAACCATAAACAAGCAATCAATTCCCGATACTTTTTTGACTGAATGTACATGTATGTATTTTTCTTTCTTTAGAATTTACAGAAATTCCCAAGCACAGGGCAAGTGCTAAAATGAAATACCTTGAATGTATATGGTCTGTTAACTATTTAGCGGATTTTTTCGAATTTGTTTCTTCCTTACTCGAAGTTTATATTTACACATAAATAAATTATATTGTTTTAACCTGGCTCTGACCGCGACTTCGTACGCGTGGAATTAAATAAGTTACAAAAGTAACCTACGTAATCCATTAGTAAAAGTCCCATCAACATCATTCCAACTGTTTAAGAGATTAGCCGAACAGACAAATAGGCAGACAAAAAATTTGGTATATGTACCGTGTATACTGTATATAGTACTACTATTTAAATTATGCGCTTTCTTTTACCCTTTGCGCTTACTTTTTTTTACCCTGTTTACATTTATACTTTATACTTTTATTTTTAAATTGGCTGACCTAATCTAAATTTAAGCGAAATGATTAATTATGTAATAACAACTAGATATCTTTAAAATACATTCGGATTTCCGAAGCTTGACGAATGTAGCCGAAGCGCATAATTTAAATAGTACTACTGTACATACATATTCATGTAATAAAAGGCGATTATTTGAACATTAAGAACAGACACTCCAATTTTATTTATTTATAAGTATGTATAGATGACTCATCAGTCCATATTTTTAAACGAACATTTTACAATTGTTCTAACAATAATTTATTCAATAGTTAAGAAGGTAGATTTTTCGTTACACCGGAAGTCCAAACCTTCTCTTTTAAAAAAAAACTAAATAGGTATGTAGTCTTTAATGTTAGTCCAGTTTCTTGTTATTTCCTAATGTTGTTGCAGATGACGAAGTAGTTAGTTCTTATCAGACAACCTCCAGATTCCCTTATCGAACATTGATTGTAAATTAATCTTTGATAAATTATGGCAATCTCTAATAAACTGGCAGATAGTATCATTAATGTACGAAATTTTAATAACTTTTATTGATAGTAAACAGTGGTGATATATTTTCCCAACTATTATTAGAAATTATATTGTATTAATTTCGAATGCAAGGCGTTATTTATAAAGAAAGAAAAAAAATTACCCTAGATAGGATTTGAACTTGTACCCTTTCATTGTTCGTCTCAGGCCGACTAATACTCTAACCATTTGAGTTACTGAGATTCAAATCCTATGGCAATTTTTTAAAGATCTCTTTTTTTTAAAATTTTTAGAAAAAACCCAAGCACAGGTCAAATGCTAAAATTAATTTTAATTTTTTACTTTAATTATTTGTAAAGTAAGTATCAAGTTTTCGTCAAAAATATGAACGTAAACATATTTTTTTATTAATTTATCTTGACAGTTTAGTTTCTTCAAGTTCTTCTTGTTTAACTAGCGGCTCTATTTCCACATATACCTACCTATATACCATATACCACATGTACCTACATGTTTCCACATATACAGCACAAAGCAGTAGTGGATACACTAGATTATATTCAAAATTGAATTCCTTAAGAAAATACTGGTATTCGTAGTATATATCGACGGGTCCTACGTAAACTGGTACAAGCAACAAAATGTCACTAACGTTTTTATGGCATCATTCGTACTTAAACAACCAAAACAATAATTAAAATTATTAACGCAGTTTTTTTTTCTAAAGGATTCAAGTATACCATTTCAAAATTTCAACTATGTACGTTTTATAACGTTAAAGTTACACGCATTAAAACATACAAATCGCTCTCCTGTAAAGTTGTGCAACTGCATTTGTACCAGTTTACGTAGGACCCGTCGATATTATGTTATGATGATATTATTTTAGGTTTCTCTATTGCTTAGAAAAGAGATGGTGCGAAACTAGTACTTTCAATGTAGCATAAATCTTGATTGGTGCCTACGTTTAGGTTTTTTAAATTTTTTTTTTACGATAGTGGAAGGTAAACAAGCAGACGGATTTCCTAATGGAAAGAAATTCACGCCGCCTAGAGACACCAAAGGTGGTAATGGTGCGATGCCCACCTGAGGCCGGGATGTTAGGCCTAGAGCAAAAGTAAGTTTACCGGCTACCTTACCCTCCGAACCGAAACCCGTCAACAGCAAGTATTGACGTTATGGCGGCAGGAATATGTAAGGCAGTGGTACCAATCAGGACGAGTCGCTGCGAAACTCTACCACCTAATAGTAAGACACGGTGTTACTGACGGTAAGTCTTTGCTCGCCTTTTACGAGCTGCCTGGCAGGAAGGCAGATGGTCTATTCTTCAAAGGATCCCGGCCCAATACGGGGAGAGGAATGCAAATACAGAGTCTACTTAATTACGAATATTACGGCCAAACTTTTGCTTTATGTAAGCCAAAAACCTAAAATAACCACTACAAGTTGGGAACTTCTCTTTTACCTTTCCCTATATTTTCAAATCGTCAATGATACCAGCCCGATCTATATCGCTGGATGCGTATAGAATAAGTCCCTAAAACTGGTACTATACCGGTATGTACAGTAGTACTATTTAAATGATGCGCTTCGGCTATATTTGTCAAGCTTCGGAAAGAAGATATCTATATAGAGTTGTTATTACATAATTAATCATTTCGCTTAAATTTAGATTAGTAAAAAGGGTACAGCCTAATAAATTAAATAGTAGCATAATTTAAATAGTAGTACTGTACGTTTGACCACGTCTTTACGACATACAAAGTCTTGACACGTTACGATACAGAGGAATATTATTACAACTTACAGCTTTCTCAGGGTCTGCGTACATGACATTTCGCATCGGCCGTTTTCGTGCTGCTCGGGCCGCTGTAGCAGTTAATAAGCTCCCTGACATTGGTCCTGGCTGAGACATTGTTCTTCGTCTTACTGGGACATCGTCTGTTGCTACTGTTTCATTAATTACCTGGAATCAAAACGAATATAATCATCTTAGACTTGAATTGTACATTAAACCACGTATTTTTTATGACATGTTACCTGTGTTGGTCCGGGCTCCTTTGCCTGGCAGCTCGTAAAAGGCGAGCATAGTCTTACCGACAATAACACCTTAAGATCCTACTAGGTGGTAGAGTTTCAGATTACTCGCTTGGATTGCTCGCTATTCCCGCTACCATAGCGTCAGTGCTTGCCGTTGACGTGTTCCGATTCGGCGGGCAAGGTAACCGGTTAACATATTTTTCTCGAGGCCTAACATCCCGGCCTCAAGTTGACAACACACCATTACCATACCACCATTGGTGTCTCTAGGCGGCGGCTAAAAACTTTTTAGTAGTGTATGTATTGTTGGTGCTAATAAAACTGTTTAGTGTTGTGTGGAGCTGGATAAATTTGGGAGTTTTAGCTTCCGGTAAGGCCAATTCATTCTTAGCGCACTATTTTGCCTGTTTTGTTACGCCATAATACGTAGACAATTTTTTGGCGGAAAATTGCAAATTATTTAATTTTATTTGGATTTAACAAATTTACCGTTTTTCATACCTGTATAGGTTTTTAAAACAATTGAAACCTAGCACCCAGTGCTTTTAAACAATAACTTTTTATTCTTTTTATTCATCATATTAATGATTTATTTAAAATTATAGTATAAAAGCTTTAGTTTTTTAAACTATTATTATTTTTTTATTTTTTAGTATTTAGCGATTACAAGTACACATTACTTCGTTTATGTAGTATGTTAGTCAGCTTTCTACTTTTTTAAGGTACATCATATTAAATAAAGATATAAATATTTATTTACTTAGCTTTATTTTATAATTAGATAAGATACTTAATTGTTACTTATTTTATGTATTAAAGTATTGTATTTTCTTCCTTTCTTTTTTTAATGTTGTACTTTTTCCTTGTTTGTATGTATCTTTTTTCTGAATGTTGGTTGTTTGGAAGAATACGCTTATTAGCGATAAAACCGCCATTTGTATAAATAATATACTTGCTGTTGTAATAGATGTAGAACTTTTAATATGTTCTTGTGGTACAATAAAGAGTTTTTATTATTATTTTTATTTACATTTACAACATTTCTAATTTATTACATTTATGCTTTTAACAAAAAAATATTTAAAATATAAATATAAAAAACAGATTCCTACTAACGGTGGTCTCTTTTGACATAACCGTCAGTGGTCAGGGCGACAAACTAATAAACTTACGCACAATGCGTGCCTTCTGAATCTTATTTTTATTATTATTCCTGGACAAATTACACAAATTAACCTAACAGCAAAATAAGGGTATGTGCTTAAAATACAGGCATTCGTCAATTATATTAATGCAAGGTATTTTTATTTTCCAATTGTCATAATCTGTTTTGGTACCTACTAGCCATTTAACAAAAAAATTAACAATAATTTCGACAAAAGAATTAAGCTGAAATGAGCAACTAGTTTAATTTAGCTAACAATTTTTCTTAGTTGAGATTCCTTGAATCTACAAACGAACTTTATTGATATAGTGAGTTTTCTTGCTTGCATGACGTAACAATATATGAATGAAACTAACTGACCAGCCTTTATAAGTACACTACTAGATAGACGTAACTAAGACAATTTAACAAAATTCTCTTATTCATGGTAGTCACGATGTTGTCATGCTCATATGGATTCTTATGGTTGAAATAAATATTTTTTTTTCATTGCAGTATGTTTATGCATATTATTTTTAGGTATATTTGTTTATATCTTATAATCATGTAATCTGTCTAATTTTAACACTAATAAAAATTATATTGTTCTTGGAAAATGGTAACGAAATCGCAAGGTGTGATAGATAGTTAACGTTTTATCAGTAGGCATTGATAGAGGGAATCCCATAATAAAATAATTGTGTTAATTTTTTAGGAAAATCGCCAATGCGATACTTGTTACTACATATTCTTTAGTATAGTTAATTTACAATTTAGTTAATGTAATTCTTAGCTTAAAAATATTGTAATTTTAAGAGGAACTCGGTTAAAAATTTGCTATGAATATGGAAATAAAAGTAATTTTTAACCGACTCTAAAAAAGGCCTGTATGTTTTTTAAATATTATTTTGTATGTTTGTTACGCGATTATTTGGCCAATAACCAGCCGGTTTCGATAGTTCTTTTTTCCGAGGTTGGGGACTATATTAGTTTTATTATCATCTGGCTCGTGTTTTTCGAATTATACTTAATAGTGCATACATTTTTCACTTATCACATGTGGTAAGTGAAAAATGTACACATTATTGAATGTAACTCAAAAACTAGTGGAATGTTGATAACATTTATGTGTTACCATTTCGGAAACATTTGCTATATTTCGAAAAAATAATTATCAAATCGTAACGTACCAAACGAAATAGTTGGAGTCAGTTTTTGCAGGTTTACTGCGATTAATATATGATTAATAAAGAACAATGGCCAAAATTGTATAGGAGCTGGATCTGACTTTTTTGTCATACCCCAAAATAAGCAATACTTAAATTGTTTTATTTTTATGCACTAAACAGTATCCTGTTTGAAAATCACTCTGAAATAGCCTCGATTTTTGAGCTTTTGAGATAAGAATCCACAATTAACTTTAGGCGACTTTGGCGTAGCACAAAAGTGTAGTTAGCGATAAGCGAGGAAGGTAAGTAGTGATTGAGTCTTTTTTTGTAATTTTTTTTCTAAATTTGAATAACTTCTTGCTAGGGAAAAAACCAACTCCGACGGGGCAGTCTAAACCGCCTTCAAAAGGTTTGATTGATTCAAGTATGAATGGCTTTTTTAATAAAGGGATCAATAAACTACTTACTTATGAGATTGCAAAAGTGCATAAAAAGCAATGGTTCATACTTTGATTAGATAAATAAATTGTATTTAAAAATATTCAACTTTTATGTTCCTTCCACATAAATCGCTAATTTCATATATAAGAACCTAAAATATATAACCTAAATACATTACAAAAATCGAAACATCCATTATTTACTTTAAGTACTTTGTGAAGAGATCTCTTATAACTTCTGCTTCTTTATTTATATTCTTACACTAGGATTTAACAAACTTACCCCTGGGTCTTTCTCTTCCCTAATAGCGTTATCCCCCTCATCATTGTCTCCAATTTGCTGCAAAGAGGTTTCTGAGTGAAACTTCTTGTCACCCAAATTTTCTCGATTTACTATCTCCCTTAACATTTCCTTTCTTGCTGCATTTTGAGGATCAGTCATTGTGGCACTTATTTCTAAAAAGCCTGTTCACAAATATTAATATACTATCTATATGAATGTTTTTTACGATATTCATAAATTATTAAACCATAATATCGAATGTATATTAGCAAAAGCCGTTGCGTAAACAATCAGTCATGTGATGAAGATTGCAAATGAATTATAAAAAATACGTTTATCGTTTGATAAAGTTTATACCTATCTATATATCGTATTCGTAATTATCGCAGCGATTTAATGTTTCCTTGATATTCCGTTTTTGTTTTTGGATTAAATTTTGCCTGGGATTTTCTGTCCACTATCTCGCTAAACTAAAACAACATTCGAAATCTATAGCTTTGTTACAATACTGTTATTAACTTCATTTATACACCGTATGTTTAATTATTTTTGGCCAAGTTTCCATAAAGGGAAGTCATTGCACATGTTGCTTCTCGATGCGTTTTTAAGCAAATAACAAGATGGAACAACTCTTTCAATTAGGTATCACATTTAATAGTACATCATTTAAATTACTTTAATAGAATTATTTTTGTATTCCAGACTTTTGCAATTGCAGATTTGCTACTTTATCAAAGATTTTTATTAAGTTTTAATCTGTTTTACTATATTTTTTTATTTTAAGTGCTAAAGATTTCAATTTCGCGTAAATACATTTTTTTATGTTATTGAAAGGCAAACAAGCAGACGGTTTTGGTGATAATGATGCAATGCCAATCCAAGGCCGGGATGTTAGACCTCGAGCAAAAGTTGGTTTACCGGCTACCTTATCCTCCGAACCGGAACACGTCAACGGTAAGCACTGACGTTATATCGGTAGTACCAATCCGGGCAAGTCGCTGTGAAACTCTACTACCTAGTCAGATATCACGGTGTTAATGACGGTAAGCCTATGCTCTCCTTTTACGAGCTGCCTGGCAGGAAGGCAGATGGTCTATTCTGCAAAGGAGCCCGGACCAACACGTGCCATTTTTTTACTTTTAAATCATCATAGTCATAAAATAGGTGAACTTTGTATTTAAATCTTTTACTAGATTTTCCTACACCAGAATAAACTTCATATTTTAACTACATATTATAAAACTGTAGAAGAGTGAATTCTGTATATTAAAAACTAGCTGCTACCCGCGGCTTCGCCCGCGTAGTCTATTTATTTAATATTTAACTCTCCAACGCTACCTGTTGAAATTTTAAGATGAAAAACGGCCTACGTCCTTCTTTAAACTTTAATCTATTTTTATTTAAATATTATCTAAAAAGTATTAAACGATGATGTTCTGGAAAGAAAAAAAATAGAAAGTAGTGCCTGAGCACAACCGTTCCATAACGAGTCAACCACGCGCATACCACGCGTTTGTGTCGCGCGGTCTTTAAACTATAGTGTCAACGTAGTGATTATATTATATTTGATAGTGTTATTTTAAAACTGCGACATCTCCTAAGATATTCATTCAAATCGAGTGATGTGAAATGCAATTTTGTTTTAAATTAAATACTTGTGATGAATGACGTATTTTTTTGGATAAGAATGAACATCGTGTTTATAAAATAACCTTCGCAAATAATGCACTATTTTGAAACAAATTTGGTTAGCATAAAAAAAGGTTATAGTGAGCTAACCCTAAAACATAGTAATGTGCTGTCGCCGACTTTTTTTAGGACTTTTAAAGGGGAACAATTCTTTCATACATGATTTTTACGAATCTTTCACCGTTAACGCAGCACACGCTTTCAACAGGAAAAAATCCCCCGATTTGAAAACATTTATCATTGGTGCTCCGCTCCTATTGATCTTAGCGTGATGATGTATAGCCTATAGCTTTCTTCAATAAATGAACTTTCTAACACTGAAAGTTCAAGCAAACAAACAATCAAACTCTTCAGCTTTTAAATATTAGTGTATAGATAGTATAGATTTTGGTTCCGAGCTCTTACAAAAAAATATAGACTGCTTTCATACCAGCTTAGTCATAAAAGGCGAGTTTCGGTTCATTTTATTAAGAGAAAAATCTGGAAAATTAATTTGTCTATACAAAACACATTCAGTGGTGACGTGGTTTTGTACGTTTCCATGTTTATATTATTTTATAATAAAGGTTGATACGTATACTTTTGATAAAATTAGCGCTATAAAAAGTAGCCTATGTTCTTTCGTTAAGTGCCTAAATACAAAATTTCACTGTTATATTTTCAAAAATGACGACTTTCCATACAAACGTTCATCACCTGTTTTTACCCCAATTTCCTCCCCCAATTTTCGCTATAAAAAGTAGCCTATGTTCTTTCATTTCTAATAAAGTGTCTGAATACAAAGTTTCACTGTTATATCTTCAAAAATGACGATTTTCCATACGAACATTCATCACCTCTTTTTACCCATTCTCCCTCATTTTTTAGTGATAAAAAGTAGCCTATGTTCTTTCGTTTATCATTAAGTGTCTAAATATAAAGTGTCTAAAATATACAAAGTTTCACTGTTACAGCTTTAAAAATGACGAATTTGTACATGAACAGTCATCCCCTCTTTTTACCCATTCTCCCCCATTTTTTGCGATAAAAAGTAGCCTATGTTCTTTCGTTTATCATAAAGTGTCTAAATATAAAGTGTCTAAAATATACAAAGTTTCACTGTTACAGCTTTAAAAATGACGAATTTCCATATGAATATTCATCTCCTCTTTTTGCCCATTCTCCCTATCTTTTGCAATAAAAAGTAGCCTATGTTGTTTCTCAGGGTCTATTCTATCTCTGTACTAAATTTCATCAAAATCGGTTCACAGGTTTAGACGTGAAAGCGTAACAGACAGACAGACAGAGTTACTTTCGCATTTACAATATTAGTAGGGATTTTTAACCAATTTTGCTACTATGTGTGTCATAATTTCTTTGTGGGTTTTTCGTTTATGATAAACCGATGTACGTGGTTCATTGTTATGGACTTATTGTAAAAATTACTGTGAAATATTTTTCCTACGCAAATTGTGCCACCCCCGTTAACCCTCAAAGGGGTTGATTTTCAAAAAAAAAAACGTTTAGATATGTAACTCATAATTTGTATTGCAGAGCATTATTTCAGTGTCACGCAAAATACGAGTATTTCAATAGAATTAAATTTCTCATACAAACTTAGCCACCCCCTTTAACCCCCAATGGGAGTGAATTTCGTAAAACCCTGAAATACGTGTTTCATCATTTGTACTAAAAAGCAGAAATTCAAAGTTTCATGCAAAAATGTGCAATAAAAATATTTTTCTCATACAAAATTTGCCACCCCTTTTGACCCTTTTAGGGGTTGAATTTCCAAAAAATAATATGCCTATATCCTTCTCATAAACGCAAACTATCTACATACCAAATTTCAGCAAAATCGGTTGGGTAGTTTAGGCGTGAAAAGGTAACAGACAGAAAGACAGAGTTAGTTTCGCATTTATAATGTTAGTGTGGATATTTAAAAATTAGGTGACTGAAAGTACGCTGAATATGATATAAGAATTTTTAGACGTTTCGTGTGTCTTCTTGACGAACTGTTTCCTGGCCGCGATTTACGCCGAACTTGTTAGACCGGTAGTGACGAAATTTGGCTGGTGAGTAGGTACTCCATGTTCCGGGGAAGGTTATCGATACTTTTTATCCCGTTAAATTTAGGGATGTAGTGTGAGAAGAAAAAACACAAAATGCAACCGAACTCTTAATTTAAAAACAAACAATTTAATTTAATTCATTTTTTATCACTTTGTGGATAGCCTCGCAAATATTTTTAGTTTAGAAATTACAGACATAAAACTAATATAAATATAAATAAATGATCAAACTTACTTTCATAATGTCTACATAATATTTGTACGTAAAAGTTATCTTAGATAGGCACACATACTTGCGTATATTCACTCCAAGTACCTTGAGTGGTAAGCAGAGAGTTTTCAGAAAAAGTAGAAATACCTTTTTAAATTTTTCCATACAAACTGTTATTCGTTGTCTGGGTTAGCTAGTAGTAAATGCCGGATAAACGAAATTGTTATTTTATAGTCATCAAATTAATTGATATGGTACTCAACCAAACCACAAAATACGACCAAAGACCAATAAGAACGAAATGTATTTTGTGACCTAACTAACAATAGCCAATACAAATATGTAGCTTAGACAGAAACATTTAGGTAGGCACTAGCCGATCCAGCAAACTTCGTATTGCTTGACACAAACAGTTATTACAAAATATTTGATGTTCCGATAGTAGCGCAGTCTGCCGGATCCAATGTAAAATATTTTTAAATCGACGACTACTTACAAATAAAAAAATAATTCAAAAAACAATTTCCAGTGGACCAAATAGTTTTAAAAATTGTTGTAAAAAACATTCTCGGATCCTCTTAAACGCACAATTTTTTTAAATCAAAATCGCTCCAATTGTTTAGGAGGAATTCAGTGACATACACACGTACACAAGAAATATATATAAAAATGTTCCAAATTAAAACTCAGTTTCATAAACTTTTTCTGTTGTGGTTGTTTGGTTGTTGAAGTGGTTGGACTTTGTGCCCGGCCTAATCGTCAGGTGTGAAAACCTAAAGCTCGTATTTCTTATAAAATATTATCATTGGTCACACGTTTTAATTTTTTCCAATGAAAAAACCTAATATCCATTTTCCGTGCGTTCGGGTTGTAAGAACGGAAAAACCTAATGACGCCACCAAAGAGTATATAAATAATACGCAATTAAGTAATAAAACAAGAAAGAATCTTCTCAGTGATTGGCCGCGTTCCGATCCGGCGGTAATTTTCCGAATAATACCCATCACAAGAATCTTTATACAGATCTACGTGAATAAAATGTAATATTTAAAATTTACATTGTATATCATTTCACATTTAGAACATCTAATCTTTATTTTATAAATTTCTGAAATTTAGCTTTGACAATTAATTATGCACAAGCTGTGCTTAATTATTTTGATAGGATCGAAGAAATTGTTATTGCAAATAAAAATTCAGTTAATTTTATAAAACAATGTTTAAAATTCCTGTACGAACCGTTACTTTACTCTTTGGTTCAAAACAAAGAGTAAAGTTACTGTCCATGTTCAAAATAACACTCATATCATTATGACATTATTCAAATACTTATTTACTATTCTATGGGCTTCTTTTAGGGATTTGACATTTACCATAGATTTAGAATGTACTAAATCTACGACATATTCTCACATATACTAGAGTACTTCTTTCTTTCTTTCTTTAAGTATTGGCCTTCACGTTAGTATTTTGCCATTAGTCAAATAGAAATTTGAGACGAAAGGTTACAGGTTCAAATCCTGTCTGGGGCGAAATTTTTTCTTTCTTTAAAATTTATAGAAAATTTATCCCAAGCACAGGGCAAGTGCTAAATTAAAAATACGTTGCGAGAAACGAAAGTTATGGCCATTCTAAAATGTGAATTTCATCTGTAAAGATGAACTCATTTGGTGGGTACTCAGAATTGTGTATCTATAGGACATAACTACCCGCGTTAACGGGTTAGAAAGGAATTAAAAATTTCGCCACGGGACTTGAATCCTCAGTAGCTCAATGGGTTAGAGCATTCGTCGGCTTGAGACGAAAGGTTACAGGTTCAAATCCTGTCTGGGGCGAAATTTTTTCTTTCTTTAAAATTTATAGAAAAATAGAAATTTGCTTCAAATTTTACATCAATTTTAACAAATTATAATTAGTCATCAGTCATAACTCATAAGTCGTCAGTTAGTCATGTCGGGCTCTTGGGTAAAGCGATGGCCTCATTACCCAAGCAACGAGGAAATACACGATACGCTAATTTCTTCCTGATTATTTCATTTCTGCACTTTCACTGAACGAAATTGTACAAAATTCCACCAAAATTTACTAATTTCATTAATATCAACACGAAATTCAATAATTATGAAAATCTTCCACCATCTTTTCTCTCGATGGCGCCAAAACTCTACTAGAGTACTTACTAGTGACTTACTAGGTGGAGGTGGGTGGAGGGGTAGGGATAGAGTATTTACTATGTGGTAGAGTTTCGCAGTGACTCGTCCTGATTGGTGCTACTGCCTTACCTGTTTCTGCCGCCATAACGTCAGTGTTTGCCATTGACGACGTTCGGAGGATAATTTAGCCGGTAAACTTACTTTTGCCCGAAGCCTAACATCCTGACCTCAGGTTGACAACGGTCTATTACCACCTTCGGTGTCTCTGGGTGACGTGAATTTCTTACCTTCAGGAAATCCGTCTGCTGGTTTGCCTTTAAATATCATAAAAATAAAAAAAATACAAAAAAAAATCTCTTCACCCCAACTCCCTTACGGAGTAGGCCGAAAGTATCAGGTGCCCAATGTCACGATCCTTACAAAACAGCCCTACTTCAGCCACATTCATTACCCGTTTGATACAAAGTCGCGGTTTTGGAGCAATCAATAATTCGTCTATTTTAAATAAATCTTCATTTTTTTTTGGAATGCCTAATGCAGGGTTTCCCAAACTATGGGTCGCAACCGCGCGCAAAAGAATATTGAGTGGGCTCTGCCTGTAGAGTAACACACCACCCTAGCGATAGTACACCACACGACCGACAATTTAATTCTTCTAATTTTGATGTAGTTATTCAATTAAGAATTAATTAAATAAATAATTTATTAAAATTACAAAAAAAATATGGTCAACCTTAGTCCTTTATTCATATAGGTAATAGTCAAATGTCCTAGAGGTGGGTCCCGAGTTTGGGAACTTTTTTTAGATGGGTCATAGCCCAAACAACTTAGGGAACCACTGGCCTAATTTGTTGTCAACCTCGCGGTCTTTACAACTTCACCAGGCTTTAATCTTTTATGATTTATGTGTCTGTACGTATGACATTTCAAATGCAAAAAACCTTATGTGTGCACTAGCCTCACGGAATTTCAAATCCAAATTCCTGATTAGAAAACCTAATCATGAAACTAAGACTGTGACCAGCCTTACACCTTTTTAATATAATTATATAATTTTTAATAATTACATAAATGATAATATTTGTATTAAATAAGAATGTCAGTAATTATCAACGTCTATTTAGGCAACTAAATTTGTGGAAACATACAATTTTATAACAAGTTGCAAATTAAAATTTAATTGTTGCCTATTAGAACTTAAAAAAATGCTCGATCTACATTTATTTAATAGGATTACTTGAATTTTGCGCTTAGTAAACTAAATTTTACATTTTTTATTCAATGATTAAATTTTATATAATGCCTACTAGAAGATATGTATTTAAAGTTGGAATTTATTGATACAATTTGTAGTATGTATTTGTGTATTTTTACGACAGTTGTAAAACTCTTTAGTTTACAAGTTAGATCACAACACTGGAAGGCACAGCTCCCGCATCTTAAAGTTCTATTCTAGCATAACAAAGCAAATAATCTGAATAAAATGGTAAAGTGAATCGGCGTCTTGTGGGTGGTGTGATAGGTCTAACGTGAACGTCGATCGACTACCCTACCAAAATATGACGCCATGTCATTTAGTACAGTGTTGGCCATGGAGAAGGAACAGTGACTTTTTTATAATTATTACCTAACACAAGAACACACGCCCTTAATTTTAACGCAAATAGACCAGCTACCTCTAAATATCAAAAATTTGTTTTATTTTAAACATTTAATTAAAGTAACAAATAGCAATTCAAAACTTATTGGTTTTAGTTAACTCATAACCATAAATTTAATGAATTTTGTTTTAAATAGTAAAAAAGTAACAATTAATTTAATGGCTGAAAAATTTAACAATCAAATGATGCCCTCGAGCGAACGTACTCGTACATCTATTTTTGTAAAATTACTCGGTACACTTCCTTCTTTAGAATAAGTATTTCCTATATCGCTAGTCTTAACTGGGTGGTAGAATTCTACCCTCGCCTTTTCCTACCGGCATGACATCAGTGCCTGCTCGCCATTCTCTTGTTGTGATTCAAAGATGGTCTCTGTCGCCTCTGTGGTCTAGCGGTCCGGGTGATGGAATTGACTGCATGAGGTCCATCCGGGTTCGAATCCCGGGTCGGCCAACAAAAAGAAAATTGGATTTTTCCAATTTTCTAATTAAAAAAAATGTTGGTCGGGATTGGAAATGTGCCTGGTTGGCGATAGGCTTGTCACCTATCACATTGTGGGACTTAGTGTCTTCGGCTAGTCGTGGGTGCCTTGGTTGTACCTCTGCCTACCTCTTCGGGGATATGGGCGTGAAAATACTTTAAGATTCAGGTTACCAGTAGTCTTGCAATCGTTTCAGGGTTCTATCCGTCATCTCATCTTCAGGTTCCCTGAGACAAGCTTTCAACACAACATCTTCGGTGATTATAGGCGACATGTATTTCTATCATTACGAAATACGCTTGTTTGCTTTATTACTTTATAAATAATCGTTGTGCTTGCGACTTTGTCTTCGTGGATTAAAAAAAGTTAATTTTCAGCTAATATAATATTTTTCTGAAAT
>NJDC01001055.1:0-27069 GCA_002245475.1 Calephelis virginiensis
GTTAGTTTAGCTTTAGCGGTGACACAACAAAATCGGCACCAATGTGTATTCTACAAGACGACCTTTTTTCACTAGTAATCGCCTATTGGTTTAAATGCGACCATAATAAATTTTAATATCTTTTTAATAAGAACGCATTCTTCATTTATCAAGACACAAACTACGTTGTTTCCAAACATTATGAACATAGTTTATGCGCCATCTGCGATCTTTTATTGATATCATCAATATATTTAATTGTGTATGTCAAATGCATGGTAGTGTGGTTAATGTTTTATTTATTGATTTAATGTACTTTACAAGCATTATCATCGAAAAATATTAGCTTTCTGCACTTCTCCTACACATAAACTGTAAGTGTGCGAAATTTTTTGCTATGTGCTATACTCTGTGGTCTAACGGTTGAGGTGTTGGACTTGACTGTTTGAGGTCCCGAGTTTGAATCCCGGGTCGGGCAACAAAAAGAAAATTTGGGTTTTCCAATTTTCTAATTAAAAAAATGTTGCTCGGGATTGGATATGTGCCCGGTTGGCAATTAGTTCAGAAATTTCCGTTATAGGTATTTAATATTAATTCAGTTTTGTGTTTTTTCGGAAAAATAGCGTTTATTAATTAACTGTTGTCCGCGGCGTTGCGCGCATGGTCACATTGTATTGGAATAAAAACTATCCTGTGGTCGCCTGTGTGTTCTAGCGGTCCAGGCGTTGGACTTAAATTCATGAGGTCTTGGGATCGATTCAAGGGTTGAGCAACAAAAAGAAAAATTTAATTTTCTAAAAAAAATGTTGCTCGGGATTGGATGTGTGTCCTGTTGGCGATAGGCTTGCCACCTATCACATTGTGGGACTTAGTGTCTTCGGCTAGTCGTGGGTGCCCCAGTGCTGCCGCAGCCTACCTCTTCGGAGATATAGGTGTGAAGATCCTTTTTTATAAAAAGAAGAATCTAAGGTGCAGATTGTTGTAAATAAAAATAAGGGTTCAACAAAATGAAGTGTATTTGTAAATAAAATCATTCAACCCTCCGTACTAATGACCTACCTCGGTAAAATAAACTCCATTTTATAAAAGGATCTAACGGGCGTCGAAGTGGAATATAAAAAGTTTTAGCGAGGAACCTAAACTGTGTTTAATAAATTTAATGCCACACTCTTTTCCGTTCAAACTTTAGTTAGCTAAAGTTGTCCGAACTTTTTTATTTATAATTTTCCGCTGGACCACGTTTAAAACCGGAAAAAATACCGTACATAAATTGACAGTGCTTTATTTGTTTATGTTTTTAATTTGATCTTGTTTTGGTGGTTGTTACGCATGGTAACTATTGTAGTAAAAGAAAATATCTTCACGACCATTAAACGAGGTGGTGGTCAGGAGTGACCAGGGTACCAACGATTAGTTGATGTTACTTGAGTCCCACAATATGAAAGGTGTCAAGCCTAAAGCCAACCGAGCACTATCCAATTTCGGGAAACATTGATTTTAAAAGAATATTCAAAAACCATTACTGAGTTGAGGGACCTGGGTATCGAATCGGGAACCTCATCTACTCAATGTAACATCGGACTACTAGACCACAGTGGCATTTGTAGTTAGTAATTACAATAATAAAAGTTTTTTTAAACAAATAGTTTTTTAGAGATGAGAAATTGAGTTTTAGCGCCATCGAGAGAAAAGATGGTCGAAGTTTTTTCATAGTTATTGAATTTCGTGTTCATATTGAGTGAAATTAGTCAATTTTGGTGGCATTTTGTACAAATTTGTTCAGTGAAAGTGCACAAATGAAGTAAGCATGAAGAAATTAGCGTATCGTATATTTCCTCGTTGCCGCCAAATCTCATTACATGAGCTTGAGTAAACAGGCCACCGCTTTATCCAAGAGCCTGACATGACTTACCGGCGACTTATGACTGATGACTTATTATTGATTACTATTATATGATTATAATTGATTAAAATGAATATCAAAGTTGACGCAAAAATCTACTTAACTAATGGCAAATATTAAAATGAAGGCTAAAACCTAAAGAAAGAAAGAGATGAGAAATTAATTACATTTTTTTGTCAATATTTATCTAAAACTCAATTATGAAACATAGGCCAAAACTTAAAACCCACTAGCCTACGAGTGTCAAACTAAAGTTCCTGTTCAGATTATGATGTTATCAGATATGTTCAGATATTCATGAAGAAGAATTATTACATTTATTCTTGCAATATTATGCTTAAGTGGCTAAAGTAATAAAATATGCCTGTACGTTATCTCCGTTCAGTCGTGTCCAGAAATGAAATGAAATCCATTTTTTTTCGTTACTTCGTTTGAAGTCAATAATATCAGTTAACTTTAAGGGCATCATCAGAAATTTCCGTTATAGGTATTTAATATTAATTCAGTTTTGTGTTTTTTCGGAAAAATAGCGTTTATTAATTAACTAGCTGTTGTCCGCGGCGTTGCACGCATGGTCACATTGTATCGGGATAAAAACTATCCTGTGGGCGCCTCTGTATTCTAGCGGTCCAAGCGTTGGACTTAAATTCATGAGTTCTGGGGATCGATTCCCGGGTTGAGCAACAAAAAAATTGAATTTTCTAAAAGAAATGTTGCTCGGGATTGGATGTGTGTCCTGTTGGCGATAGGCTTGCCACCTGTCATATTGTGGGACTTAGTGTCTTCAGCTAGTCGTGGGTGCCCTGGTTGTGTCTTTGCCTACCTCTTTGGGGATATAGGCGTTAAGATACTTACTTGCTTACTTTTTTTAACTGTCCTATGTGTTAAACCAAATTACCAAGTTATGTTTAGTTTAGTACAAGTTAAGTTTCTATGTGTGTACCAAATTTCATGAAAATCGGTTAAGCAGTTTTTGCGTAAAGGAGTAACAAACAAACAAACAAACAACAGACAAACTTTCGCATTTATGATATTAATAGTGTTAATCATTGTGCTTATCCATCATACAATATTTTAATGACAATTGGAATGGTCATAGTTCCGATGAAAAGGAACCAAGTTTTAACCAGAGTTCAAAAAACAACTATTAACGCGTTACAGACAAACAAAAAATACATACTGTCGAATTCATAACCTCCTCTTTTTAGATTCGGTTAAAATTATGAAGAACTATTTAAATATAGCATACTAAACACTTAATCATAATTAAGCTACAGATATTAAATGTAATTTAACCGAAAGGCACTTTTGTTCGTAAGCGATGTGCTGAATAGTATTTGTGCTAATTAAATGCGTACTTGTATAATTTTAAAAAGATATGTTTATGAAATGAAGATATTTCAAAAAAATAACGAGATAACTTGTTTTGGAAATAAATATTTAACTTCTTTAAATTTAATTAAATATTTGCACACCACAATGTGGTAGAATATGTTGTATTCTTAAATATCTTTGTAACAATTTTTAACACACATATTCCGCAAATCAATAATTTTCATTTTCATTTGTGCTTGTATTTTATTGTTTCATATATATTTGTGAGAGTCTTACTGAATAATTATTAAAACAATTTTAGTTGTATATTTACTATATAAATGACAAGAAAGCTATTTTAAAATATAAATTCTATTGATTACTAAACAGAAAATTACTTTAAAGGGATGAAAAAAAATATATAGCGATGTAAAAAAACGACTCCAATTATTTCATTAACACCTCGCGATTGCACAATTCTTTTTTCAATAGATAGCTAATGATATCGAGTGGATCCTACACTGGAGAAGCTGCACGTTTAAGCATATTCCAACAGGAAATCTACAAGGGTTTAATAACCAATAAAATTACAAGGTGGAAGAGTTTCGCAGCGACTCACCCGAATTGGTATTACCGCCTTACCAATTCCTGTCGCCATAACGTCATTACGTGTTCCAGTTCGGAAGGTAAGGTAGCCGGTAAACTTAATTTTGCTCGAGGCCTAACATCCCGGCATCAGGTTTACCATTACCTACCACCTTTGGTGCCTCTAGGCGGCGTGAATTTCTTACCATCAGGGAATCCGTCTGCTTCTTTGCCTTCCAATATATTAAAAAAAACAAAATGAAATTAATAACAGCATTTAAGAGTTTTTTAATTTACACTCGACCGCAGCAACTCTGTTTCAACATGAAAAGAGCCGCGTCAGGGACATAAACGATCTGGAAAGGCACTTATGTCCGCGAGTGTTCTGATTACCGTTCGTAGGTTAATATATGATATTGGATTAAATGCATCAGCTTGAAAGGGTAATTACCAAATAGGTCACGTAATATGGGGATTCAAATTAATATTACGATTTAACAACTACAATTTTAATCTCAATGTCGTTTGTAAATTTGTTTAGTTTTATTGCAATAATCTAGTAAGTGTGAATGATACATTTATAATTGCCTCCGTGGTCTAGCGGTCCGGATGTTAGACTTGACTTCATGAGGTCCCGGGTTCAGTTCAAGCATCGAAAAAAAAAATGTTTTATCAATCTATATACATATACAAAACTCAATGCCACTTTTCGTTGTCATTTTATAACTCAAGAACAGGCTCACCTATCCAAACCAAATGCTTAGGCTCTGTTCGGACTATTTAGTAGATGGTTTACGTGAAGTTTGCATAAAATCAGTGAAGCGGTTCTTCATTATCACATTTTTTGCAACAAATAAATTCAATAAATGGCGGACTGTTTTGTTTTTTTAGATGGGGATTGTGCTGACATATTGAAACTTTTTTCAGTTGTTTTTTTGTGTTATGTTGTTCATGCGAAGCACGTACCGGACCGCTAGTTTTCTTATAAAAACTACGCTGCCAGGGATTGGATATGAGCCCGGTTGGCGATAGGTTTGCACCTTATCACACTGTGGAACTCAGTGTCTAGGCTAGTCGTGAGTGACCTGGTTGTCCATCTGCCTACCATTTCGGGGATACGCTCAATATACTTTTTATACATTTTTTATATTCCACTAGTAAAATTGATCAACCCAAAAACCCTACAAATTCTTATACAGTTCAGTACCATTGCCTTAAATTTTCCTATCACTGTAATGTCTGTGATTCATATTGTTATATTTTTGTATTTTTTATTCTGTTTTTTTTTACACTAATGTTCCATTCTTGTCTTTGTTTTCAACTAAAAGTAACTTACAATTCTCAAGTAATTACTAAATGTGTTATGAAGACGCTAATAGGTTTAATAAAGAAACTAACGTTGCATAAAATGCGCCATTAAAACGTTTTTAACTTTTGATTCCTGTCAGCCACGGCAGAGCTCTTTCAATGTTTTCAGTCAAATAAGTTGCGTCAGTGACATAAATGATCTGGAAAGGCTCTTACTTAAATTCGCGAGTGCTTTGCTAAATGCCGCTTGTGGTTTAATAAATTAAAGCGGTGCTTGGACGCAATGGTCTAAGTGGGGAATAAGTTAATAAAGTGGAAAAAGTAAATTTTGAAGTGAAAACTTCCTTATCGGCGTTGCGTACCTATTTTTGGAATGGGTAAAAACTTCTAAACTCGCGTCAAGACACGGGACGTAAGACAAATTCGTAAGACGGCTCAGGTCGCTTGCGCGAATGTTCGTGTTGTCATATTTGTGTACGATAGCGCAACAAATTAATATTGTATTCTGTCACATAAATGATAGTACTTTCATACTGATAACTAAAACAATTCGTGCACAATTATTCCCTCACCATTCCAAAACATAAAAAATGCATAACGTTAATATTCAAGTTTTCACTTCTGCTGGCACTCCTGGAGTGCAACCCGTCTTTTTTTTATGTGTTTTACATTTTATCAACTTTGCCCTCCAAAACTCAACACTCGGAACTTTACAATGATTTGCATTGTTGTGGTTCGTTTTGCGCGCGATTCGGATGGAATGAAAAACAGAAATAAATTTATTCACTTTGATATTATGATTGACTTTTTTATGATATTGGAAGGCAAACAAGCAGACGGATTTCCTGATAGTAAGAAATTCACGCCGCCTAGAGACACTAAAAATGGTAATGGTGCGTTGCCAACTTGAGGCCGGGATGTTAGGCCTCGAGTAAAAGTAAATGTATCAGCTGCCTTATACTCCGAACCGGAACACATCATCGAGAAGCACTGACGTTATGGCGGCAGGAATAGATAAGGCGGTGGTACCAATCCGGGCGAGTCGCTGCGAAACTCTACCACCTAGTAAATAAATCAATTATGATCAAATGCTACTTGTGTGCGTCGACAAGGGTCAACAATGATTGTAGTCATTTATCGTAAAACTAGAATATTCAAGCCCATATCCCCCAAGTGGTAGGTACAACCAGGGCACCAGTGTTAATAAAGTTAAACATAAATGGTAGATCATAAACAGGACATCATGTTTTGGCTGCAGAACACTTTGTTTAAGATGTTGGAATAACAATAATAATAATAAATAATAATAAATATCCCAGAACAAGTTACACAAAAACTAACCCCAAAGTAAGCAAATTGTGTGCTTGTGTTATGGGATTCTGATACATAGAGATACTTAAATAGATACCAGGATAAATTTAATAAACACCAGACCCGGAAATGCAGACATCAAATGTTCATCACACAAATGCCTGCCCTCGTCGGGAATCGAACCCAAGCCTCGCGGTTGATTGGTTAGGTGTGTACGCTAGCCACTCGACCAATGAGGCGGTCATCAATAGGATGGAACATTATTGTTATAGACTAGATATATTTATAATTTGCAAGCAATACACGTAAAAACATTTTAAATTGGACATTTAACCTCGGTTTCCGAAACGCAAATCAATCAAGCTACAATATTTTTATAACATCTGCTTAACATGAGTTCGGTTTAAGTTTTTAAACCAAGTCAAATAGCTGTTAAACATTAATTTCGGTTTAAATTTTAAAAGTCAAGCCAAATAGCTGTTTAACATGAGTTCGGTTTAGATATTTAAACTAAACCAAACAGCTGTTTTCCGAACCGAAGTCGTGTTAAACAGCTGTTTTGAGGAGATAAACCGTAGATTATAATTGTTTGACATTTCAGTAATTTAAGTCATTGGTAACTTAACATCTCAATGAATTACTTTGGATTTGTTGTTCAATTAGGTAGCTACAAATATTCAAACCAAAACATCTATGTTATATAAACTAATTGAGTAGAAGTACGCAACATGTCAGTTCCCGGTTGCCAATGCCCGGTTCCTATATTTAAGAAACGAGTCGTTATGCTTTATATGATATCTATTCCTATATATGTGATATATAACTAAGTTCGCTCGTTGCTTGTAGTTTTCACTGAACATTTTGTGTAACTATGAGTAACACTTCGTTACTTTTACGCAAACTACGAATGATAATACTTAAAGACAACTAGTTTTTGTTGATTATTTTATTTCTGCGAACAGCAATAGGACAACAAATGTACTAATGGGCCTACAGCCGTAAATATTGAGTAAAAAAGTATCTTCACGCCCATATCCCCGAATTGGCAGACAGAGGCACAACCAGGGCACCCACGACTAGTCGAAGACACTAAGTCCCACGATGTGAGATGGCAAGCCTATCGCGAACCGGGGGCGTATCCAATACCGGGGAACGTTATTTTATAAGAAAATTATAATAGTAATAATAATAAATGTATTTCAATAACAAGACATGACATTTAAACTTAAATAAGAATGACACAAGTAAGTGAATCTAATATTAATTATGCGACTTTCCATGGGTCCCCAAACTAGGCAAAGCCTGTGTCTTGGAATACCAAATAAGAATATACCAATAGATTTAATTAAACTACAATTTATACAATTATCTAAAAGGCTCAAAAATAAAAAACTTAAAATGAAAAACCAAATACTAATTAAACAACTAACGAAAAATAACTTCTTTAAACTGAAGAGTTAAAAATAATTAGCGTGTACAGCAATTGAACCAAGGATAGATTCAGTCTCTTCTTAGTTTAGTGTTTTCAACCAGGCCGTAAGTCGAACAGAACATTCTCTTAGTGAGCAATTTCTTATATCGCAACATTTTGAGACGTTATTATAAGTGGCACCATATGCATAAGTCTGAAACCTTATAGCAAAACTATGTAGATACTACTTTTGGCAATGTGTTCCTGAAAACTCTTTTTGTTAATAAAGTTTGATATATACTGGAGTTTATCATGATTTTGTACTAAGAGACGGCAGTTGTCTTTTAATCAGTCAATAAATAGATATTAGTTATACATACAAAATTATGACTTAGTGATAGATTACAAATTAATTACCTTCTCTGAGTGGAACCTATAGTCTTTGCTTATTAATAAGACAGTTATGGTGTGATATTAAATAAACACCTTCATGTTGTCGCGAAGGGTCAAAGTTCGCAACCTATAGCCTCATTATTGAGGAAATTTAATACGATCTAGCTTTCACGTTGGTACGTCCTTAGTTATTGTCAAACTAGCTTCCGTTATGAACCATTGACCTCTTAATTCCGTTTTTTTATGATATGATCCTTTGGTTTCTAACATTTGGTGTACCTAGTAGTTCAAACTCTAAAAATGTCAACCTCGCACTTTTTTAACGACTTCGAAAAAATTAAGAGGTTGAATGTTCGAGTCCTACATTTTATTATGTAATTGATTTCTCTGACACTTTTTAACCGATTTAATAATATTTTTATAAGAAAGAGTGTACTTTCGAGGTGGTCTCATTACCACCAAGTCTGGATTCGATGATAGAATCCCAAGTAAATCCAGCAAAATACTTATCTTTTATGCACGTAGATGATTTACTTATTTAAATCAATGTCGGTTTTTAGCAGCGTTGTTTTTGTATTCAAGCTTTTTTAAACTTCATGAACTTCTTTTTCTTTTTTTTTTCTTTTTGAAGAGTCTGTGCACTGTCTATGGCTTTATAACTTTTAAACGGATATACCAATTTCGATGCAGATTTCGTGTTTGAAAGATGACGTGATCGAAATTGTTTTTAGCTACTTGAGTTTTATGTAGGCTTTGTTCCCTAAATAAATAGTCCAGATAGATAAACAGTATCTGTGGAAAAGTTAAACGAATTGGGTTAACCCCATAATGGGTAAATGTTATGTTTTTAAGGCCTTGGATGTATAAACAGCCAGACATTTGTCCTTTTATAAAAACTGAAAGTTTTCAGAGCATGCCTTCGTATCCACATTGTTCTGAATTAGTTTCTATACTTCTTATTGTCGGTGCTTTGTAGAATTCCATTCTTGATACAATTTATTTAGAAACACTTGTAGTTTCCACAATATATTTTTATTTTTATGGTTTAGCGAACCGGTTTCGCTATACAAGCATCATCAGGGCTATCAACAAAACTTCAGTTGTTATATAGCCCTGATGATGATTGTATAGCGAAACCGGTTGGCTAAACCATAACAATAAAAACATACTGTGGAAAGTACAAGTGATTGTAAATAAATTGTTGTTCTGAATTGAATTGGATATATGATATATAAAAATCAAAAAAGTTTGGTCGTGGAAACATACATGCATACATGAAAATGGTATCTATTTCTATCTCTGTACTATTGTTTGTATAAGAACACTGTTTAAATGTTGAAATAAAAATAATAAACATTTAGACCGATTCAGACGATGTTCATCACTAAATTGCGTGAATCGAACCAGAGCCTTATTAAGACCAAGGAAAAATCTAGAAATAACAGTTTACTCAAGCTGTTTATAAATGTTAACATCTACCAAACCCTATGGAGTCTCGGGTGAAAACATAATAACAATACTTATCCTCAAACTGAAGATACAAAAATGAAAGCAAAAACAAAATAAGGGAAATGAAAAGAAGGGCTCACAAAACTGATTTATAAAATAAATAATAAAAAATTAATATATGTAGATAAATTAGTTTAAAAGTTAACTAAGTTGGTAGTTGTGTTGGATCTTCAATATTTAATTTTTAAACATTGAAAATGCATTAATAATCAATCTTAAAGTTTTCTGCGATAACATATAAGAAGCCTCACAAAATTTAAACACTGGTATTTCAAATTATGTCTGAACTATTTTAACGTGTTCAAATATCTTTAACTTTGTGTTATGTATATATAAACAAAACCGGAGTCAGAATATCGTGTTTAGTTGGAGGTAAACACCTATAAGTTAGTTAGAAGTGAGCGGGTCAAAGTTCGCAGCCTCTAACCTTATTATCAGGGAAACTTAATACGATCTAGCCTTCACATGTACTCGTCTTAAGTCATTACCAAACTGGCTTCCGGTTCTAACGTAATTTTCACGTAGTTACAAATTTAAAGGAAAGATAGTGAACAAAGAGCTTGTATTTCATCTTGCTTAATTTTTTTTAGTATAGTGATGTAACGATCCCGTCAGCTGCCAAACCACGAGATTTTTTAAATTTTCGCTTTGAGACGTAAATATATGAAAGTGTGCACTGTGCTTAATGCACGTGCTTAGACTTAGAAATGACAAGGCTAAAAAGAATTTCGTATCATACTTTTGTGAAGGTACCAAAGCGGATAAATAAAGTATCAACAATCTGCCTCAAATAAAATTATCTTAATCCTGTATTTAAATTAGTTTTTATATTTTTTATAAAGTCATAGAAGAATTCACGTCTCACGTTGACAGACTCATTTCAACAATCATAAATTATTGCTGTATTTTAGTAGGGTAAAAGTATTAAGCCTGAATTTTACACATGTCGATTGCGTAAGTATTACAAGACGTTTCCTTAAAAAGCAGATACTTTCCTCATGTAACACCAAAATTTCAAAAGAGTCCGATAATTCCTGCCTGAGGTGAAAAAAAATGCATTTGCATTTTTTTGCATTCAAAGCTATCAGTTTATTAAAAATGACTAAGGTCTGGCGATGTAATTATCTCTATCCATGTGTTACAGAAACAGCCAACAAAAATGTACTTTAAATAAAAAAAGAAAACTCTATGAAGCAAACAAACTCTGAAGTATTCTATCTCTTTGTTACGCCACAGGAGTTTTAAAACTCATTTTCAATAAGATGAGCCATGGTATAAACCGCCATAACTCTTGTATACAAAGTAAACTGCAACTGAGATCTATTTTAAAAATTGCAAGCCGCTTAAACTTTAAGCTTTCTTACAAACGGAGGCTTTGTAGTTGAACGAGGTTTTGTGTAGCTCCTCCTTTTGCGATTTCTAATCATCAACTCTAAAACTACGTTATGTGAAAAATAGAGCATGGTTAAATTATGGTGTGGTTTGATTTAGCTGACAGTCATAGATTTAGTGGATCTGTTTGGTCGGAAATTAGTCTGTGACAATGGTGGTAATTTTGTTGCGCTCTCACTAAACAAATTTTAAGTTATCGTTATCTTCATCAACGAAAGTAATGGAAAGGGACACAACATTTTTAGTACTGTCAAATTAGTCTGTACCCGATATTTCTACTGATGTTTAATCTGTCATTCGGAAAACATTGATTAAAAACATCAAAGTTCGACATTTCCAAACTAATCGACATGTCTAAATTGTTCCATCTCTTTTATATCTCTAATAAAAATAGCATGCATCGAAAATTTTGTTTAGTTTGTGAACAGCAGAATCACCACCAATGTACTGTATGAAATATAAGTGCTGTAGTAAGTGCTGTAGTATAGGTTACTAGTGGATGAAGTGCTGTGCAGCAACTTGCCCGTGTGGGATCCACCGCCTTCCCTGTTCCTGCCGCCATAATGACCAAGTCATGTTCTGATTCGGAGGATATAGTAGCCGGTAGATTTGCATTACAGGTCTAACATCCTGACCACAAGACAGCGATAAATAAATAAATATCCTTGGATAAATTATGTACCATAATAATTGCTTATGGTTTTGGGGCTAGTCAACGAAACCTATAACATCTATGGTGTAAAATTCCCAAACGATCCCGTGGTCAGCTAAAATGTGTTTCCCAAATCCCAATAATACAATCATATAGCTCGGAGAAAGAATTTATTGTAAGGAATAAAAGTTTTATATACAAAATAACAAGTTACAATATGGTAGCACGATTTATTTTGGTATAGTGACATCTAGGTTTACATTCAACATGCCGCCCACCAAGAACAACAGTGATTGTTCTTAACTATACCGCCCACCATAAGAATAGGGGGCATAAAAATATGCCTTAACACATGTTTTCATTACACTTAATAGTTAAATTTGCGATTAATTCCTGAAAGTAATGATTGTATTAATTAGTAAATACAATCATTCAGTCACAGGTAGCATTCATAACTTAACAATGGGTCTCTTGATCAGAGAACCCTTGCATTTCAAAGTCACGACACGGGTAATGCCATCCAAACCAGGATGTTTGAGATTACTTTGCCCAAAAGCCACTGGGCAGGTGGAAGATTATCTTCCTTGATAAGAACAACGTCATCAATTTTTGGCTCTGGATTGATTTGCGACCACTTGTACATTTGTAAACAATTCATCAAGTACTCATTGGACCATCTTCGCCAGAAATGCTGCAACATGCGTTGTGTCAATTGCCAGCGCTTTAAGCTACTCATATTGGATTGCTCGTAATTACGCTCAGGGACAACTATCAAGGGCTCACCTATGAGGAAATGCCCAGGGGTTAAAGGCAGAGGGTCAGTGTGATCATTTAGTAAGATCGACAACGGCCTGGAATTTAGGCAAGCCTCTATTTGTGTTAAGACCGTTGTCAACTCTTCAAGGGTTAGAGTTGAATCACCAATGATTCGCTTAAGGTGGAATTTAACAGATTTCACTCCCGCCTCCCACAATCCACCAAAGTGTGGAGCACGATAATTACCACTGAGCCACTCTCCAATCTCAAAAGCCACGGATGATTGTTCTTCTTTGACTAGTCTTTGCAATTCCTTGGAAGCTCCAACGAAGTTGGTTCCGTTGTCGCTCCATATGTCACTGACATGACCTCTACGGGCGACAAACCGTTTAAATCCTGCAATAAAACCATCCGATGACAAGTCGTTGATAGCCTACAAATGAATTGCCTTGGTCACCATACAAATGAATAGACAAATATACGCTTTGTATGACTTGTTTCCGCGACCTTTCGTAGCTCGCACATTGATAGGACCAGCGAAATCGACACCACTGCGTAGAAAAGGTTTAGCTGGAGTTATTCTGCTGCTGGGTAATTGACCCATGAGTTGTGATGCTTTCGCTCCACCATACCTAGTGCAAATAACACATTTCTTAACATTAGATTTCACGAGAGCCTTTGCCGATATAATCCAGTATTTTGTACGTAGGTAATGCAACATTATGGTTGGACCGCCGTTCATAGTTTTTTTGTGTGCGTCGTCAACTATAAGTTTAGTTAAGTGACTTTTATTAGGAAGAACGATGGGATTCTTCATATCATCTGACAATTGTTTGGCGTTTCTTATTTTTCCTCCCACTCTTAAAATACCTGCGTTGTCTTCAAATGGATTCAGCGTTTTTATATTGAATTTATTGAGTTCGGTTCCTTGACACTGGCGGATACATGAAGCAAGAGCCTCGTGTAGTTCCAAACAGGTTAAAAACGGTTTGAAGTAAGGTTTTGTTTTGTTTTTTTTCAGATGAAGAAATCTGCGACAATAAGCTATGACTCTTCCAATGTTCCAAATCCATTTGCGGCAATTTTGGTCTTTTAAAATTGATGTGGTGTTCCTTAAGTCATGTAGGACCATGAAGCCACATACCATTTTCTACTAATTCTGTAGGACTACAACCTCTTGACGCTATGTCTGCAGGATTTTGAGTGGATGCTACATGTGACCATTGTCTATTGTCAAATAAATGTTAATGTTGTCCACCGGCTTGGGTGACTGCTTAGCCATGATAGCACTACAGTGGAATCTGTCCATCCGTAAACTTTATGTTGATTAATATTTAATGCGATGGCTACCTCTGTGAGTAACTTGGCAAGTAAGACTGCTCCCATCAACTCAAGACGAGGAATGGAGATCTGCATCGTTGGAGCCACCTTATTTTTTGCTATAAGCAGATTAACGTGTACATTGTCAGCTGCATCAATAATTCGCAAGTATACTACTGCAGCGTAGGCAGTGTTGGAAGCATTAAAAAATCCGTGCAGTTCCATACATACGTCATCTGTTTTAGCTGATACCCACCGCAGTATGGATATTCTATCTAAGTTTGTTAAATTATTTCGGTAAGTGTTCCATTCTTTCAATAATTCATCAGGTAACTCCTCATCCCAATCAATGCCAGCTAACCACAACTTCTGAATCATCATCTTAGCAATACAGGGTGCGACCCATCCTAAAGGGTCGAACAAACGAGATATTTCAGAAATCACTTTACGCTTAGTAAGGGATTCGACTGGAGAAGGGGGAGATGCAGTGTAATGAAACGAATCTGACTCTTTGTCCCAGGTAAGACCTAGTATTTTTACTATATCATCCATCCTTATGTGACGTTCGTTTTCTTGACTTTCCTGTTCTTTCGTCCAAAGTTTTGTTAATTCCTTATTATTTGATATCCACTTCTGTATTTCAAACCCACCTTTACCTAGCAACTCCTTCATATCCCTGTATATTGCCTTTCCTTCGTCTACTGTTTGACACCCAGTTAATAAGTCATCTACATAAAAATCTTTCTTTACCTTTTCAGACGCATTTGGATATGCATCACCTTCGTCGAGTGCCAGTTGCTGTAGCGTCTTCACAGCTAGGTACGTTGCTGATGCCGTTCCAAAAGTAACCCTCATTAACCGATATTCTTTTATTTCAGATTCTGGGGCGTCTCTCCACACCAACCTTTGGAAGTCAGCATCCTCAGAAGTGACTAGAATCTGTCTTTACATTTTCACGATATCTGCACTTAAACAAATTGGATTCATTCGCCATCTCATGATGATATGTCGTAAGTCGTCTTGAAGTGTGGGACCGACCATCAATGTGTCATTTAGTGAGACTCCGTTACCTTTACCGCAAATTTAAGGCTTCTTCTAAATCTGACTTGTACATTACATACAGATCCTGTATTTGTTCATAAATATCTTTTTTAAATAATCAGTTTCTAAAATAGCATCTATGTCTTCACATAACTTTCTGTGTGCACGGCTAACAATTTTCCACTGTTCCTCTAAGTTAGTTAATCTAGTTTGCAAATAAACCTTCTTAGCTATTCGGTCTTTTGGCGATTTTTTGAAATTTGAGTATGCCTTTTCAATAAGGGTCTTAGATCCAAACTGACTTTTTATTAAAGCTAAAGACATTTTGCAAATTCGATCTATTAACTAAAATGAAATTTATATAATGTTTAATAATGCGAAACGCTTTTTTAATTTCAATAGTTATTATCAATACTCGGCATTGAACAGTAAAACTTTAATGTCAAATATCATTAAATTTCATTCAACTTAGAACAATCAAACAATTTAAAATGTTGAAAAAATTACAAGTGTTTAAAAGATTAATTCAAAAAAATAAATCGGGCATAGGTTCCCCGTCGGTACAATATTTTCTTAAATTTAGTCTATGTTAATATTGAACATTGAAATTTCTACAAGTTAATTTTAACTTAGCAAGTTTTTAAAGTCTTGAAATTTATAAGTTTAATTTTCACTATACTTGTTGATAGAAACACTCGATACTAATGATAATCAGAGTACTCACGATTTGCCACAACACTGATAACCAACCTCTCGGATGCAATGTCACTGTCTTGTTCTGAACTCTGTTATGTCAACTGTGATGTTGTTTATGTCACTGCTAAACTGCTCCTGTTCTCCTGCCTTTACTGCTTCCTCGGCTGCTCGAGTACTCCTAGGACTCGTCCACACAACCACCCTTGACGATATGACGTTAGGTGTTCGCATTTTCAATGATAAACTGTCACTACTTACTAGTGCATAGCAGTACATGCAAAAATTGCCGGCGTTTAGAGATCCTGCTCGAAGGACCATGTAAAATTCCCAAACGACCCCGTGGTCAGCTAAAATGTGTTTTCCAATAAAACAATCATATAGCTCGGAGAAAGAATTTATTGTAAGGAATCAAAATTGTTATATACAAAATAACAAGTTACAATATGGTAGCACGATTTATTTTGGTATAGTGACATTTAGGTCTACATTCAACATATGGTGTCTTCAGCCCCGGTTGTCTCTTACCATTACAATAACCGTATGCCAGTGCAACTCTTATGTAGTTGTTGCAACAAATAACGTGCTGAAGCAAACGTAAACAAATAAATTAATTCTGTCTTCTTTTTATGATATAGGCATAAATTGATTTGTTATAAAAATGTAATAGAAGATCTCTTCATTTATTTTAATACATAATTTTTGTCCGAATTCATTTTTAAAAATCCTGTTAAAAGTGTGCGTTGAATTGAATTGTTTGGGAACTTTGTGTTAGGTATAGATCAAAGTAATGACTGAAAGTCATGTATAAAAGAGTTTTTTTTTTTAAATTACTGGAAAATTTTTATTTATGTTACTGTCTTTACTAGCGGATTCGTTTGATGGCAATCAACTGACGGTTGATACACGTATTCCATTTACAATTGTTTTAAGGAACAATAACTAACACAACATTTTCCCCGTGTTCGGGCTCCTTTGCAGAATAGACCATCTGCCTTCCATGAATGTTAGGCAGGAGCCTAACATTCCGGCCTCAGGTTGGCAACACGCCATTACCACCTTTGGTGTCTTTAGGTGGCGTCAATTTCTTACTATCAAGAAATCCGTCTGTTTGTTTGCCTTCCAATATCATAAAAAATACATGTATGTCCAATACTGAAATGTTTTGCAATTCGCTACCAACATCTTTGACCTCGACGGGCAACTCTAATATCGCTTAGTTTTCCAACTTACAAAACTATTAATTTTAAGTCGTAGATTTCACAATAAATTATCCATACGAATAAGCACTAAATTGGTCAAACGATTTAGTTTTTTCCGTATTTTAGTCATATTTCAAGTAGAAATAGCTAGCGTCCAAAGAGCTAGCGACAGAATCGGCCAAAGCACTTCTATCTAAGACGTGACCGTACTGTAATTTTTACGCTTTAAAAATTTAACTTAGATTTTATGGATTGCGACATTTTATGGCAATCTCACCAGGGCCGTCTTAGATTATGCTGGTGACCTTGGGCACACAAAACATGGGGCCCTTTTGGAATATAAAGAAATTAAACTTAACAATTTTTGCACTATGATTTTTTTAGTAGTCAATTACATTATTTTATTACAGTATGTCATTAATATCATTAGTATGCTGCGGTTTTTTTATGATTACGACTATAGTTTCTTTCGGCATTTCTGCTGAGCAATCCTTCTATTAAATCCTCAAACTCAATTTTATGAAGAGTGTCACTTTCCACGTTCATAATTATGGACACATTACTTAATCGTTCTTAAGCTGAAAAATTGAACGCTTCTGAACCAGGCAGTAAATCAAAATGTAATGGACCCAACAAAAATATTTTAAGGTTAAAAAAAGTGCAATGGCTGATCCTTGGGGGCCCTCTGCGTATAGGGGCCCTGGGCACTGGCCCCGTGTGCCCTTACAGTAAAGACGGTATTGAATCTCACACAGAAATATTATTGCAAATCCTTTCAGACTTCATTCCTTACGAATATCTTTACGATTCTGAGTGCCATTTTTATTAACGGATTGTAACTTTCAAGCTACTTTTGCGTCAAAGCTCTTACTTATTTGTGCCGACATATACTTTGAAAGTATTATTAATACGTAGCGAGAGAAAACTCTATGATTTTTAGTTACATGGAGACTTCCTCATAAAATGTTGTTAATGTTTTTAAACTTGTAAAAGAGAAAACATCTGACATCTAAATCAGCCCTTGACAGAAAACAACAATTCTGTTTTTGTAGTCGGTTAAAACTTGTTTGGAGAATCTTATTAAATCTTAACATATTCGTAACTTTTACCTGAAAAAATAAAAGTATTTTCTTCTACAAAAGATTTAGAAAGTTTTCTTACAAAATATTTATTTTGTCATTGACGGAAACCTTTATTCCAGGGTTTCTTAAACTGGGGGTTTAAATTTATTAAAATTTGTGCGGATGTGAGGTCAGTTAATTATTAATAAATTCAATGTTACTACTATGTTACTGTAACTATACTATAAAAGCCAGCTATACAGCGCCGGCTTATGAGCATAGGTAGGAGAGAGGTTAATCTACATGCTAGTTAGGACTACATATACATGGATGCATAGGTAAATATCTTCACACCTAGTCCTTTGCGGTAGAGGCAGACAGTATCGAGTGACATTTCCCAGGACTCGTGCAAACCTGCCTAGCTTCTTCCACATTCACCACTCTTTTCAGACAAACACGCGAAGACTCTTCACATATAGCAAAATAAAATGCTTTTGCAACTCTTGGATTGGTTCCATGGTTGCATTCCTGCCACCGTATCATCAGTGCTTATTAGTCTCGTTCCGGTTTTGGGGTAGGATAGCGTAGGGTATTGTACATTTAGGCCCACCACATACATTCCGAATTTCGTTTCGGAATTTCATTCCGAAAACTTAAAACAAAATTTTGTTCATAACAACTTCACACAAATTCCGTAAATCCTCAGGTTGTGGAAAGTGTAAAGATTTATATGCAGCTGCTGCGTTCGAAATTATTCCGGAACGGAATTCCGTAACAAGACTTCAAATGTATGTTGTGGGCCTTACTTGCGTAAAAGGCATACTATAACATCATATAAGGTTGGCAACACACCATTTACAATTTTTGACGTATATATGCATATGTCGATGTGTATTTCTTACTACTAGGAAATCCGTCAGTTTGTTTGGTTTGAAACAGCTACTACAAAAAAAAATCACATCTGCACTATGGTATTCCAGTTTTGAAGCTTCAAATTGCAGCATTAGGTTGCTAACTATACAACTATAGACGACGAGTTACTATCAGGAATTTCGTCTTCGTGTTTGCATTTCTAACAACATTATTATGTCGTTTAAGTGCACAAAAACGGAATATTTTTCTCGATTTCTCGGGGGTTTTCATAGACAGATCCAAACTTGGTGGCAAATGGCAACGAGACCATTTCGAACCTACGTTCATTCAAACAAACAAAATATTAGGTTGACTTACAAATATTAATACTAGCTGTTACCGCAAACTCCGTTTCACCCGTTCAGTTTATATGGGAAAAATTAAAATGTTGTTTTTCCTAGTTTCCTTACAATCGAAGAAGATAAAAAGTATTCTATGTCCTCCTGGGGGGTGATTATGTAACTCAGTTACCAACTCAAAATGGATGAGTGTACATCGAATCGCTGTGAAATGACGTGTTTTGTATTTGCTATCTCCAGTGACCAACAGAAATACAATAGAGATAGCAAATACAAATGACGTTATTTGATGTAAACTTTTACAGTTTGAGTTGACAACTGGTTCGAAGTTACCTCCCCATCAATTTTTAGCCAAATCAAATCAGCCGTTCTTGAGTTATAAATAGTGTAACTATCACCTCCTTTTATATATATATAGATATAAGAGTCGAACATGTACCCTCTTTTTGTTAGTCAGTCAGTTAAAAAGTTATTAAGCCCTAATACATCAATGAGTTTGTTTGCGATTGTTTGTTATATTATAAAGGGTTTCGTTAAGTTTGAGTAACCCTGTTTTATTCAAATAACAAGGGAACTTAAAAAGCACTCGTCGACCCTCAAACGATCGCCTTGATGGAGGTCATTTTTCCCAGATTCTCTTAAATTTGTACAATTTGAACCACCCTTTTGTTAACAGCTGAGTTCATGCCTTATCGAGGACTTATCGGGTTACGGGTAGATATGAACGTTATTTAAGAAAAAACGTTTAATTTTTCGATAAATACATACCTCCAGATTTTTTTAAATTGACTTTACCCTGAAGAAATTAAATTATATTCTGGTTTTCTTTTAAAAAAAATGTTATTCAAATAATTATGATGCCACAGATAGACTTACACAAACACACATGCACAGACACGTTAAACTTATAATACCCTTCGGTTTCTGTCGGGGTGTATAGACTATACAACTGGTAACATTTGGTTATATATATATCGCCTCTGTGGTCTAGCGGTCCGGGTGTTGGACTTGACTGCATGAGGTCCCGGGTTCGAATCCCGGGTCGGCCAACAAAAACAAAATTGGATTTTTCCAATTTTCTAATTAAAAAAAATGTTGGTCGGGATTGGAAATGTGCCCGGTTGGCGATAGGCTTGCCACCTATCACATTGTGGGACTTAGTGTCTTCGGCTAGTCGTGGGTGCCTTGGTTGTACCTCTGCCTATTTCTCCGGGGATGTGGGCGTGAAGATACTTTATATATATATATATATATATACAACACTTGTTTCATAATCACAAGACATGCCTACTGATTTTCTACCATATAACCTAAAATTATAATTAATACTGTACTGTACATCGACTATATTTATTGTAGGAGTTATTCGTCTGCCTTTGGGTACTTTGTAACAAACGTTGGAGGAGTGACAAAGTACAGAGACATCGTGCACTTGCAAAAGGCAATGGTTCACGCTTGATGTGCACCAGTTATAAAAACATCAGTTTGATAAGTTTAGCACCAAAAGTGTGTGAAAAATAGTTGAAAGGATGTTTCATGGGATGTCCGATGGAATATTGTGGGAGGGTCAAGGTGATTTCAGGTCTGGAAAAGGATGTACGAATCAGGTGTTTTCGCTCCGCAATATCGCATCATTTGACTATGGACCAGAAGATTTTCTGTGGTTTTATGAATTTGGAAAAAGCGTCTGATAGAGTTGTACGTAAGGAAATTTGGGTCACTTTACCAGATTATGGTATAAACGGGTGTCTATTGCGTGCTGTGCAGTCTACGTACTCGTATTTAGATTGTAAAGCATTTGTATGGGTGGACGGCAATGTATATCGCCTTGGTTTGATGTCAACATTGGCATCAAGCAGGGTTTTATATTGTCAGCACGCTTATTTGTTTTATATTTGGACAAATGTCTTCAAAAATTAAGATCATTTAATATGAGAATGCGTTAGGGTGACGAAGTAATGAACTGTCTGCTTTATCCAGATGATCTTGTACCGTTGGGCTCTACAGCATCTGAGCTGCAAACACTGGTCACAGTTATGGATAGCGATTGTAAAGAAAGAGGCTTACATTTGAATGCGATGAAAACCAAAGTAACGGTGTTTGAAAGAGGCGAAGCCAGAACTGAAGTAAGAGTTTTAGTTGATGATGTAGTGTTTGAACAAGAGAATGAAATTGTATATCTTAGTTATGCTTTTAGAAGAGATGAAATGTACACCGCGGGTGTAGAAAGGAGAGTGTGTAGGAAATAGTGTAAAAAAAGCACTGTGCATAACCATGATTCTGTTGTTATCCTAACGTTGTTGTATAGAAGCGGGAGTTGGGTATCTAAGATAACATGAGAGTAGTATAAATGTGCCAAGAAAAATCTGTGGTGTTTACAATTGCTAACCACATTCGTAACAGTGAGATCCGAGAAAAAGTGGGATTGAAAGAAAGTGTTGTTTTTAAAATGAGAAAAGCATGTTCGGACATGTAGAAAGAATGACGTAAGATTGACAATGCGAACGTGGATGGATGTAGGTATCCGAGAAGACCTAGACTTAGACCTAGACTGAGACCTTGGTTGACATTCCACGATCTAATCGCTTGAGTGTTGTCCGAAAATGGTGTCAAGAGTCTAACCGGCATGTTGGTATGAAAAGGTAAGTAAAAGTACACCGTAAGGGACTTGGTTTCAAGATATGTATATTCATACTAAATTATCTTAAAGAATTATAAACATTTTGTTTTTTTATAAAAATCTAGGATTTGAAATGTACAAACATTTTTTTCTTTATTTCCGGATTCAGTGCAATTTATCAATGCTTTTTATATATTCAATTTAGTCAAAGTGGATAATATAATAGTTACGAATTAATTTTCAAATAAATAGATTCGCTTCTAATATTAAGTACTAGCGGCCCGCCCCGGCTTCGCACTCTTCAATTACTTTACCCATGGAAATAAACCACATTAAACTCCGATGCGTAGTTTTAGAGATTTAAGCGTAGGTAAAAAGGAGGGACAGAGGAAGCGAATTTGTTTTATACAATGTAGTGATACGGCGTGTCTATTTTATCGTATCCAGAAGTTCCCATAACCTTCCCACTGCGTTTCATTTGTAAAGATTTGAATAATTTAAAGCAATTAACAATCTTCTCTGAATACAAAGAAGGTCACAGTGAGAGTCTACGTGGACCCTACGAGTTAATTTAAAAATGTATTCTTAACGACGACACGGTCTTAGGCAAAGGACATTAACGTGAAAACAGCATTTGTTGTTCATAGTTTTGACTACAGTTCGTAAATTCAATTCAGTTAAAAATTAAAAAAATATAATTATGTATTTCTAACATGATCATACTTTCATTGATCATAAAAAATATCATTATAGTACATATAAAATACTTATATCAATAGATCATTCATTATATTTTTATAAAACAAAGTAATCGACCGCGTCCGTCTGTTTGTTCACGATAACCTCAGTACCGAACGGATTCTGTATCGATTTTACCAAAAGAGTGATTTCTGTGGAAACTTTGGATGTAGGTTAAGCCCGGGCAAGAAGCATAAGCAAGGAAAGAAGAAAAAATTTTCAAAAATCTGGTACAAATGGCTTTGTAGCACTTTCTGAGTTCACGACACATGCGACATTTGACGCCATGGCATGTCAACCAAAAAAAATTGCAAAAACCTAACGCGAGTGCATTTATTGTCAAGTTGTTTCTTATATTGGTACTTTGGGCAAAACACCAAAACGAATAGAAAAACTATTTAATATTCATGATAACCTTGCATCTTTCACTCTTTTGATTTAAAACATAAAATCAGATTTCGATGTAATATGAATTGTTGTAATAAATGCACCTATTTTCGGTAGATTTTCCGATTGTGTTTTGACAAAACTAGTTTTAGTCATTAGTATGTCAATTTAGTCGTTAATAAATTTAAATTTATATTGAATCCTATAAATTTAGATTTATTAAAAACCGCCACGGGAACGCAGTTTTAAATGACTTTTCTCACAAGAGTTACTTACTAATAAATCCAATGTAGTGCAATCTGACGTCACATTTTGTTTTGACCAATGGTGATGCATTTCGTAAGTTTAAACTCATTATTTACATTTCATGTAATCTTTGTGCGATTAACTACTAAGTAAAAATACCTTTTTATTATAATGTTCCGATAATAAAAAAAAGTTACTTATTGTTAGGTTAAAGTATTATTTACATGAATTGTCTTTATAAATTATTATTGAGGATGTCGTTTGACTACTACAATGATTGTCTGTATTGGTTGCCTTGTTTCCGGCGCCACCTGATTGGTTGCTCGTTTACGTCATGTCTAGCGTCTCTTATCTGTGGCGAATAGTGGGGACGGGCACGGAGCTGGTTTTTGCTGGTATTCAAGTGAGCGACACGGAAAGGCGACGCACTTAAACTAAGCGAATGCGCGTGTGACTTTATATTGGATAGTAAAACTGTGAATTATTGTAAAATAAAAGTGATTGAAAAAGATAACGGATTTTTTTTGTGGACCACACCCTAGCGGATGACAAAATTATTTATAGGAATGTTTGTAAAAACATAAATTTCGTACGTATATTTCTTTTTGATTTGAATAATAACTGTAACAGCTAATCGAAACAATTATTAACATTTATTTATGGGCAGGTTATTATACGGAGAAAACTATTATTCAAACTGGCTTTAATTCAATATCAAATGAATTCTGTGTGTTTCTGATGTGTTTTAGGAATATAATTGAAACATGAAAGCCTTTTTGGTATCTGAAATGCAAAGCGCGCCTGTGTATGTCTCGCTGAGTTGCCGAAGACAGCATTTTCCATACATTTTACGTAACAAAGAGCTTTATAATAAGCCCGCATTATGTTTAGCTAATTATTATAATCGCGGTAATTTTAAGCCGTTAACAACAGATATTGATCGCTTTTGGGAAACTGAAATTTTAAGCTGGCTGTGGGAGGTGGTTTTTTTGTGAGTGTGTGTATATGTGTGACTTGATGATGATATAGATGAGATAGAAAATGCTTTACTTACTTTATTACTTCACCTCTTTCATATCTGTTTGGATAAAACATGATATTTGAACAAACTAGACACGACAAATCTAGCTTACCTGTGTATGCACGGTTCCCATATTAACGAATCGTAATCCATATGTATAACTATTCGTAGTTTCTGTAAAAGTGCATTACTACTCATGATCTGTGGTTTAGTGGTTCGATATTGACATTGACTATGTGAGGTCCCTGGTTCGATTCCTGGATGTGAACTCAAAATGTGTTTATAAATTTTCTAATTATAACAATGTTTTCTGAGATTGGATAACGGCCGGTTGGTTTATAGGTTTGCTACCTTTCCCATTGTGGGGCCTTCACAAAGCTAAACCTTGTCTATAAAATGCAAAGTATATAAACCCCAACTAAGTGACAAAATGTCTAAAAACGAATAAACAGCGTTATTTACGAGGGTCGCCTGATACCCCGTCTGAGGTACTTACCGATAACTTATCACCTCGTTACTGACACTAAGATACGGTTTCCAGGCTTTCGATTTTATTTGGATAGTGCCAGAGAGTGTAGATTACTTGCAGGAGGATGACAAGAACCACCTTTAAGGTACAGTTCCGAATCGAGCTGCCATCGACAACTGCCGACAGCACAGCAGCAATGTTTATAAAAGTAAATATTACAATTTGGCAATAATATTTATAATGTATTACCATTTAAGCCTATATTCCCTTACTTTCGGTGGATCCTTTCAAAGTTACACCGTATATAAGTAGATATATAATAATAAGTGTATATATATGTATGTGTTGTTATAGGAATATAATAAGTACCTAGACCCAAAGATGCAGACATCGATGTTTTTTTATGATATAGGAAGGCAAACAAGCAGACGGATTTCCTGATGGTAAAAAATTCACTCCGCCTAGAGACACCAAAAGTGTTGGTCCGGGCTTCTTTGCAGGAAAGACTATCTGCCTTCCTGCCAGGCAGCTCGTAAAAGGCGAGCATAGGCTTACCGTCACTAACACCGTGACACCCAATCAGGTGGTAGAGTTTCGCAGCCACTCGCCCGGATTATTACCACCGCCCTATTTATTCCAGCCGTCATAACGTCCAATGCTTCCCGTTGACGTGTTCAGGTTCGGAGGGTAAGGTAGCCGGTAGACTTACTTTTGCTCGAGGCCTAACATCCCGGCCTCAGGTTGGCAACGCACCATTACCACCTTTGGTGTCTCTAGGCGGCGTGAATTTCTTACCATCAGGAAATCCGTCTGCTTGTTTGCCTTCCATTATCATAAAAAAAGAATACCATAAATATTGATTGAATTTGAGTATTAACTACTAAATTTAACTCCATTATTTAGGTTACTGAAATTACAAATTTAAGATCTGATCGTTAATAAATGTATTTAACGGTTTTTCAGTAACAATAATTAGCATCTACGTAATAATAGGTAAACTTATGTTTTATTGGGATAAGACGAAGAACCAGAAGTCCTTCACACACACACATTCTTCTGTGTGCCAAATGTGAGTTTTGTAATTATTTACTTTACTATCGCGTTTACGTTTACGTTACCTAAATGTATGGAGTTATTGTCAGCGCCTCTAGCGGATAGTCGAAACAACTAAATTATTTCTTCCATTCGGATCGTCCAAACACAAACGCGGTAGTAAATACTCATACTCGGCACACTGATGGTCAGAGTCAACTGATGGTCGTGACGTAGAAATACCATATTGGTTTAGGTGCCTTGCTGTCCCGATGCTAGGATTTAAGTCCTTATGTGCAACTCTGTCTTCTACATTGCCCCTCGAACCTGAACAGGACAATGTCAAACATTGTCGTTATAATGGCAAAAATGAGTAATGTGGTTGATAAAGTAGCTGCACAGCTCTCAAAAGCAGTTTTTAGGTATGAATACATGTTAGGCTTTTAAAATAACGTATTTTAGCTCAAGACATATCCGACATTTTGTTTGAGCTTGGTAACTCTACTTTAGGCAGCTTTTGTTAATAAAAATATAAGGGAAATCCGCTTTCAAGTCTGTAGGGTCTATTATCTGGGATAACACAGGCATTTACAAATCGATAGTTCGCTTGAGGGTGTTCAATATTTAATGCTGCTTATTATTAAAATAGTTATGAGACGAGGGTACAAAAGCACATTGTAAATAAAACTTGCAATATTAACGTGATCCTCGAATTAATAGTCTTGCCCTGTCGTCATTTTGGTTTCGATTGGGATATAGGCTCAATACTTACTGGCCCAAATGGTGAGAGGCGAGTGCAACTACCTTTGGTGTCTCTAGGCGGCGTGAATTTCTTACCATCAGGAAATCCGTCTGCCTGTTTACCTATCAATATCATAAATAAATAAAAATAAATTTCTTACTCTCAGGGGAGGTGCGTACTTGTTCGCTGTATTTTCCCATTAAAAAAATAAATATTTTTTTCCTGATTTCCTGATGGTAATTTCACGCCGCCGTCATGACGTTATGGCGGCAGGAATAAGTAAGGCGATGGTACCAATTCGGGCGAGTCGCTGCAAAACTATACCACCTAGTAGTATGTCACGGTGTTAGTGACGGCAGGCCTATGTTCGCCTTTTACGAGCTTCCTGGCAAGAAGGTAGTTTTTTATTCTGCAAAGTCCGGGTCTGGAGCCCGGACCAACACGGGGAATTTCCAATTTTCCAATTCGAATGATATTCAGATTCAAGAGTAGCCCTACAGATGGATGTATCTAATCTAGACTATCGAGATTAATCTTTTTTTCATGCCACCGTAATAATGCAAAAAAATCGACTTTAACTTCATTACTACATCGCGATTTAATAATTATTTTTTATTAGGTAGGTAATAATTTCGAATACCAAGATAGTCCCATTTGATAATGCTAGTGGTTTTTAAGTCGTAGCTAATATTGCTTAAATCTGGTACCTCGACGATATTTTTTTGTGTTTTTTATGTATACAACTTTTATAAAATATATTAAATTAATCCTTA
>NJDC01001055.1:65703-87701 GCA_002245475.1 Calephelis virginiensis
AACGGCCGGTTATGTTGCCAGTGCCTGTCCGATATAAAAGCTTAGAATCGATATATGCTAAGTTGCTATTTATAAAAAAAATATATTTATTAAAGTTTATTAATTGTTTACTGTATTATATTTATATAGGTATTCTAAGCATATACAGTATATATTTATTTTATTTACTAGTTATAATAGTTTCATTTAATAATTTTTTTTACTTGGGATTATATAACGCTACAGTATCCCCCAAAAAACCCAGAATTTTGGCAAAATACTCAAAGACAAAATTCGGTCATTGCCCTGACTTAGCAATGATCAACTTCATGTCTTTAATATGCCACTTACCAAGAGGACGATTAGACATATCAACTAGGTCATAAACGATAGGTGAAGGTTTACCTACGACTTTACATTTTATGAATTTAGGTGCTAATTTTTTATTAAAGTATTTATCTTTATCACTCAGATAGAAAGTTTTTTTCTAAACTATATCACCGATATTGAATTCCACTACACCTCGTCTCGCATTGTAAGTGTGTTTATTTTTAGCATGGGCTAGGAAAAACGTATGTTGTACTTTATCGAATATGATTGATAGAGTACCTAAATTCTCTGCGTACAAGTCCCGGGGTTGGTATATCTCGTCATCACTAGTTTCCTTGTCTATGTAGTGTGTACCACAACTGACCAGTTCTCGACCATATACTAAAAAGGATGGGGTATAGCCTGTTACCTCATTCACTGAATTATTTATTGCAAATTGTATTTTAGGCAGTGAAAGGTCCCATATTCTTTGATCTTCGTTAATGAATGTAGATATGGCAGTAATTACAGTTTTATTATATCTTTCTACTGTATTAACATGAGGTGAGTATTTAGGAGTGTAATGTAAGTTAGGTATTTTATATTGAGTTAACATTCGCTTTAGGGTTTCACTAACAAATTGTTTTCCGTTGTCCATTATTATTGTGTGTCCATTATTATTGTTATTGTGGAAGGGATACCATGAACTAAAAAAACGTTATCTTCTATCATTCTAGTTACATTTTCAGCTGTTGCTCGTTTCATAGGAAACAATAAACAATATGTAGAAAAACAGCAGGTTATGACCAAAATGTAACAGTTTTGTTTCCTTGTGGAGGGTAGGGCTCCGACAATGTCAACACTTATTGTTTGGAAGGGTCTAGAACAAACCTTAGGTCGACCCATTTCACCTAAAGGAGGATGGTTTTGATGTTTATGAGCTATGCATGTATCACATGATGCGACTATCCGAACCACATTCTTATGCATTCCCGGCCAGTAGTACTTTAGGGCGACACGAAGATAAGTTTTAAATATTCCAAAATGTCCGGCTGTGGGTTCCGAATGGTTGCTTATGATGATGTCGTCCCTTTGATTTCTTGGAATTACTTCTTTCCATTCAAATTCTTTAGTAAGCCAACAGTTACTTTTCATGAAGCGAAATAGCCGCCCTTCATTAATTTTGTAGTTTGGAAAGGATGAAGGCGATCTTAGACAACCCTCGTAGATGTTAGTATACCACGGGTCAGTAGTTGGTGTAACGGTTGCTTCTTCACTGATGGCTGCGACTTGCACTGCACGCGATAGTGTGTCTGGTACTATGTTGTCCACTCCTCGTCGATGTTTTATTTCAAAATTAAAAGTAGACAATCTAACTCCCCAGCGCGCCAATCGTCCAGTTGGATTAGATAAGTTTAAAAACCATTTTAATGCGGAATGGTCGGTATATATGGTGAATTTCTGACCATTATCTAGATAACATCTCCAATGTTCTACGGCAGTTAGAACCGCTAACGCTTCTCGTTCCGTTACGCTGTAGTTTTTTTCTTGAGCAGAGAGAGCTTTACTCATGTAGATTGTAGGCGATGGGGTGTTCGATCCCAGCTATGGTTTGGGTGAGGAGTCCACCAACCCCGTAATCGCTGGCATCTGTGTGCACTTGAAATGGTTTTTCGTAATCAGGGCAGGATAAGATTGGTGCTGAGGTTAGACAATGTTTTAGCTTCATAAAAGATTCCTCTGCCTCCTGTGTCCATGTAAAAGAGCTAGCCTTCTTCCCTGTAGTAGTTAATTTATTTAAAGGTGCCGCAATTGTACTAAATCTTGGTACGAATCTACGGTACCAAGAAGCCGTTCCTAGGAATCTTTTGACTTCTTTCCGATTTGTAGGTACTGGAAAGTTTGTTATAGCCTCTACTTTTGCTGGATCTACCTGTAACCCCCTTGAGTTAACTATATAGTCTAGATATCTCAGTTCGTCTCGAAATAATTGTGATTTTTCTAAGTTTATAGTTAAATTAGCTGTTTTCAGTTTATCATACATTTTAGAAAGTAGATTTATGTGACTTTCAAAAGTAGGCGTGGCCAAAATTATGTCATTGACGGAAACAAAGACAGCGCTCTCAAATTCTGGGTCACCAAATAGTTTATCTACCAATCTCTGCTGTGTGGCAGGAGCATTAGTGAGTCCAAAGTGCATAGTAACGATTTGGAACGTTCCTCAGCCCGGAATGTAGAACGCCGTCTTTTCTCGGTCTTCAGGCCTGATAATTGTCTGCCAGAAAGCTCTAGAAAGGTCTATGCTGCTAAGGTATTTGGCATTCTTTAGGTTGTCAAGAACTTCGGCAACAAAAGGTAGCCTATAGGCATCTTTTTTTGTAACCGAATTTAGTTTTCGGCTATTTAAACAAAATCGTAGCTTACCAGAGAAGACCAGGGACTTTCGCTAGGTTCAACCACTCCCAGTTTTAGCATCTCATCTAACTCCGCACGGAGTATACGTTGCTTTTCGGGTGATAAGCGATAATATCTTTGACGTATAGGTGGAGAGTCACCGGTATCAATGTGATGAGTTATTAGGTGTGTTCTGCCTAGGCCTCGTTTTTCGGTTGAGATATTATGAAACTGCTGAATTATGGTGTTAGCGTCCTCTTGTTGCTCTTTCGTGGATTGTGAGGATTGTCAGTTGCCGTAGAATAGTCCATATGAGGTGTTGATTTTGAGATAGAACACATTTTTCTGTAAACTAAATTAAATTATTTTTTTACCAAGTGCAGTTCGTCTTCCACACTAGAGTGATCGACGTTATTTATACGCTTTAACCGGTGGTATATGTGTATAGCTAACGCCTTAGATCATTCACAAAGGTTTTGGTCGTATTTTTCGTCTAGTGTTTGTACCCGCGATGCTAGTTCTTTTAATGATATTTTTACACCGGCAATGTCATTTTTAGGTTCGATTCCGGACTCGTGAATATCTTGTGTTGGAATTAATGTGGTAAGTTTGTTTATTTGTTTACGTAGTCCTAAAACTGTAGGTGCGGGTTCTTTGCCTCTGATTAATATTTCGTAAGTTAGTTCATGTTTATTCAATAAAAATAATTTTACATGATGAGTTCCCATTACTTTATAACTAAAAACGTATAAGTAAACGTACAAAATATAGAAAATAACTGCAGTAGTTACAAAACAAGGAAGGTAGGTATCAGTGCCGGATTCTTATGATTAGTGATTTTCGCAAAAACTTAACAATAAGTAAGAAAACTATGAATAAGATTTTAACTTGAAAGAAAAAAAATATAAGAATAACATACTAAAATAAAAATAAATATGCGAACTGTTACGTTTTTTTTTTTATTTTTTAGTAAATTGTAGGTAGTTTAATTGAACTATTATCAAGGAAATTTAACAGAAAGACTTATAAACAGTAAAAATCAGAAACAGATGTTAGTGTAATTTAAAAAAATACAGTAGGTACGTACCGGTTCGCAGTTGCATAGATTCGACACCAAGCGTTTACAATAAATTTCCTATTCGCTTTAAATTGATGGTAGCTGTATAGTTTAGGAAAATAATAAATCACGTTAGGCGCCAATGTCACCCTCCCTTTCGGGGAAGCGGCAGGTAGTAAGAAGTGGGTCTAGAAGTGTAAATAATTAGCCCGATTAATGGTTTAGCGTATAATCATTCTCCGCCACTACACACAGTACAAAATATAGGTATTTTAATGTTCACTGGCCTGAGTTCTTGTATTGAGAGCTGAGAATTTACATAATTTTAATAAAATGGAAACTCACCAAGTATGGGGATCTTTCTTCTTATAAAATAATTGTAATAGCCTTAGAATCATTTAATTAGAGCTCACTGATATTTTTAAATTATTTCTAAATTCCTTTTAGTAACAGGATTTAAGATCGGTGTCGATACAAAGCGTCCGTATGACCTGTTTTAATTTTCATTAACGGCCGGTTATGTTGCCAGTGCCTGTCCGATATAAAAGCTTAGAATCGATATATGCTAAGTTGCTATTTATAAAAAATATTTATTAAAGTTTATTAATTGTTTACTGTATTATATTTATATAGGTATTCTAAGCATATGCAGTATATATTTATTTTATTTACTAGTTATAATGGTTTAATTTAATATTTTTTTTACTTGGGATTATATAACGCTACAATAAGCATAAAATTAAACATTTTCATTAATTAAACATTTTGTTGGGACAAAACCTATCGGTAAAATCCACATAAAAATATGGTTCATCCCTTTAAAAATTCGATGATACACAGAGACACATACACACACACACACATACATAAACGTCAAACTTATAAAACCCCTGTTTTTCGGGCTAAAAATTAAATTATACGGAAACAGTAAAATAGTAAGAGCCGTTTCCAAATTAAAACTAATGTTCCAAAACCAATTACGCCAAAAACTGTTTCTTCCGGAAATAATTAATACATAATTTCCGATGGATCAAAGCCTACACAAAAACCTTATGATAGCCTTCCATTCCGTAACCGAATATTGGATGAGATTACTGTGATCCGAACTCAGACTTAACGTATCTCGTATCTAGATAGTAACTCAACAAAAAATACATTTTCGTGACATGCTTTTATTAAGGCCACGTCCAGTTGACTTGAAGGCCAAGGTATTTATCACGATGTATCAAATGAACAAACTACGATGAAACGATGTTAGGTATTTTTAACGGACTCCAAAAAGGAGGAGGTTGTCAATTTGAATGTGTTTTTGTGTATTTGTCATGTGATTACTTGGCCAATAATGAATAGATAATGGTTATTTTTAACAGCCGCCGGAGTATAATTAAAACAGGAGTGTTATAAATTTGACGTGTCAGTGTGTGTGTCTGTCTGTGGCATCATACTTTTGGACGGATGGACTGATTTCGATGCGTATTTTTGTTTGAGAGCTGACTTAATTGAGATGTTCTTATCTACATTACTATAGTTAAAAACTTTCAAGTGCAATTATTTAAATCACTTTAAATTATAAAAAATATTATTATTATTAATTTTATTATTCCTGATTATATGATGCTCTCACATTAATTTTACCACGATCAAGCTTTTGGTTTTCGAATAATTAATTATGCATAGTAATCAATAAAATAGTACGCTTGCAATGTTTCTCTTAAGTATGTCCTTGGAGTATATTTAATTTATCTTATTTTTAAATTAACTAAATTAGCCAACCGGTTGTACTTTATAAACATCTTTAATATTTGGTAATAAAATCTATTAAAAAATTATGAAACTTTAGTCCTGATCCGAGAATCGATTTAAGAGGTCTCAGATTCGACTGAATACAGCCCGGTGAAGTTGTAAAAACCTCGCGGTTAGCAACATATTAGTCATTTCGAAATGACTGGGTCGCACAGCTCATTGTATTTGAAATGTGTTTTTTCTTTTTCTTTTTTTTTAAAGAAGAACGTTGCCCAGTAAACTTTCACTTTAATTAATAATAACAATATTTTTACATTAAATACAAAAAGAAACGTTTTATAGTTCGGGCAAAGTCTGGTCAAGCTGAGTTGTTGTCCCCATCGCCCTTTTATTTTGACTAAGTAAAAGCTTCATGCTGTGTACTAACTGATATTAGTAGAATAACTAATTTAGTAGTAACTTGCATATCCCGAGTTAGGTTAGTGGCCGATTGGCTATAGATCTGCCACCTATCATATTGGCATTGAGTATCTTTGGCTAATCGTGGGTAAATTGTTTTTATTTCATCCTACCTATTCGGAGGTACAGCGTGAAGATACTTATTTGATATTTATAGGCGAAGTATGTATTTAATCACCGGGAAATACGTCTGTTTGATTGCCTTCAAGTCTCATTTATAATGTTTTTGTCACCCGAAATTCATTGCAAATGCTTTTACCGTTTGACTTAATTATTAAAATATTCACATGTCTGGGCTAACTATTGTTATGTCTAAGTTATCCACACGTTTGCGGTTTTTCGGACATATTCTTTTTCTTTATTAAATCGTATCACGTATTTCAAAAATGTTGCACTACTATGTCAAAGCGTAGGTGACAAACAAACGGAAAGATTATTTGGTGTTTAATATAAATATTAATTAAAAATATTAAATACCCGACTATAGAATAAACATAGTTAAAAGTAACATTTACCTAGTGTATCAACGAAATAGTTTTGTAATTGAAACCTACATACATGAACAAATCATAAATTCTTTGCAATACAGAATTTTAATGGTTAGAATCACTTTAAATTTTACACTTCCCTAGGAAAAATGAGTCCCCACTGTTAATTTAACATTTTGCGAAGAGTTATATTTTACAGGTTGTTGTCCGCGGCGTTGCGCGCGTGGTTATTGGTTCCAAATGAACGTTTTTTAGGGTAAAAAATATTCTATATATTAATCAAAGTTACCCCCTATGTATGTGCCAAATTTCATGAGAATCGGTTGAGCAGTTTTTGCGTGATTAAGCAACAAACATACAAACTTTCGCATTTATAATATTAATAGGAAATGCGTAGCATAGCGTTATCGCTAGAGGTTGGTAAAGAAAACCCTTGTTAAATAAACTCATGAAATTCGAAGAGGAAACATTATCGTGTCGTTGGTGGTATCTAACCGACGTAGTCAATGTGACGGAAGAATGTGGTATTTTCTAATTTCCCATGTGATGTGATTAAGATAACTTATACTACGTAAATAAAAGTCTACTACCAACTGGGCAGTGTGTTGAAAAGCTCTGTCTACTGTTATTTTCATTATTGGTCTCGTATACGTTTACGTTTATTTATTTTATTTAAGATATTGGAAGGAAAACAAGCACACGGATTTCCCGATGGTAAGAAATTCACGCCACTTAGAGACACCAAAGGAGGTAATGGTGCGTTGCCAACATGAAGCCGGGATGTTAAGCCTCGAGTAAAAGTAAGTTTTCCGGCTAGCTTACCCTCCGAACCGGAACACGTCAATGACAAGCATTGAACGTTATGGTGGCAGAAATAGGTAAGGCGGTGGTACCAATCCGGGCGAGTCGCTGCGAAACTCTACCACCTAGTAAGATGTCACGGTGTTAGTGACGGTAAGCCCTCGCCTCTTACGAGCTGCCTGGCCAAACCAACACGGGCACATACGCAACGAATTTACTATCCTGACTTCTATGTTTACCTGTATTTTTCATCTGCTTATTCGCCTTCCTCTATTCTTTGAAAACGTATAAACATGGTTACCCTACTTGTCTGAATTTCTACAAATAGCGGACACTCGGGGAATTTAGATTTCGTTAGCGCGAAATGAACTTCGGACATTGTAAAATACATAATATGTCCACTTTAATTGTCCGAAACTATTCCTAATGTAAAATTTTAGTTGGGAATTTAGTTTTATAGTATTTTCTGACACGAATGCTAATAAAAGCTAGAGATAATAACTTTTTAACAAAAATACGTTTTTGCTAGTCTAAGGTTTTCCTACAAAAATATTTTTTGTGATATTTTTTTGTTAGTAAGGGATATGGCCAATACTCGTCAAGTTGTATCAGATTAACCCAAACACAATAAGGTCCTAAGGCCACCTTTCATCTCCATCATCACAATATAATCAGTTCAATTAAATATTGATTTTGTCACAGCTATTGCCTCGGTAGTCTAGCGGTCCAGGTGTTAGACTTGACTTCATAAGGTCCGGTTCGATTCCCGGGTCGAGAAATAAAAATAAAATTTGGCTTTCCCAATTTCCTAATAAAAAAATGTTGCCCGGGTTTTGATATGTGCCCGATTGGCGATAGGCTTGCCATCTGTCAAAGTGTGGGACTTAGTGTCTTGGCTAGTTGTGGGTGCCCTGGTTATACCTCTGCCTACGTCTTCGGGATTATGGGCGTAAAGATACTAATATTGTCACTAAACCTAAGGCCACCTTTCATCTCCATCATCACGATAAAATCAGTTAATTTATAACTTAATATTGTCACTAAAGCAAAAAATAATTTAATCGGTTAAGATCTAAGGATAGTGGCTTTGAAATTCAGTTAAAATATTTGTCCCCTAACAAACCAACATGTTATTTTTTTTATTTTACGCAAAAATATAACAAATAGTCAGACTGTTCTTCTGATAATAACTAAGCTCCTCAAAACTGTAGAAACTGATTCCAGCTGTTAGGTATCATGTCGACTAAATACCAGACCAATAAATTCCAGTATTAGGTACCTACCAGGTAATTATTTTTAGATAATTCCACTTAGATAATTCCACTTAAATTTTATCAACATCCTATCAGCATTTTTTAAGGTTATACTTATTAACGCATATATTTAAATGCATTATTAAGTATAGCTCAAAAACCATTCATCAGATCATGATAAAATTAATCAAAGGTCAACACCTATCTTAAAAAAATGGTAGTAATCGCGTAACAAACATACTTATAAAACATACATTCGAATTAACAATATTTTTTTTTAATTTTAATTATTATTTTCCAAAGTTGTGGAATCCATAACAAACTGCCAGCTCTTAAGGTACCTAGTGGAGCACCAGCTGTTAAATGATCATCAGTACGGTTTCCGTCGTGGTCGTTCAGCTGGTGATCTTTTATTTTACTTAACACACCGATGGGCGCAAGTAGTCGAAAGCAAGGGAGAAGCATTTGCTGTCAGTTTGGACATAGCGAAAGCCTTCGATCGGGTGTGGCACAAGGCGCTTCTATCGAAGCTTCCTTCTTACGGTCTTCCTGAGAAATTATGTACATGGATCACTAGTTTTTTGACGGGGCGTAGCATCAAGGTCGTTGTCGACGGTGCGTGCTCGGAGTCCAAACCTGTCAATACTGGTGTTCCCCAAGGCTGTGTGATTTCTCCTACTTTGTTTCTTCTGCATATCAATGACATGTTGCAAATTAGTGACACTCATTGCTATGCAGACGACACTACTAGGGAAGTCTTATACTTTGGCCGACATAATATATCGCGGGAACATGTCATCGAGAGCCAGAACCAGCTTGTGTCTAAAATTGACAATCTTTTGTCTGAAATTTCGTTTTGGGGCCAGCAGAATCTGGTGCAATTTAAACCTAACAATACACAAGTTTGCACGTTTTCCGCTAAAAATACTCCCTTTGTCGCATCTCCTCGATTTGAGAGCGTTTCCCTTTCTGCCACAGCCTGCATTGGTATACTCGGCGTTGACAATTCGAGTAATGTTCAATTTCGTGGTCATCTGGAGGAGAAGGCTAAAATAGCCTCTAAAAAACTGGATGTGCTCAGTAAAGCGAGACAGTATTTCAAGCCGGCCCATTGCTTACAACTATATAAAGTGCAAATTCGGCTTCATATGGAGTACTGTTCTCAAACAATATCTCAACTTTTCAACAGAATTTATTCTTACTACTTATTTAGGAGCTATACTGTCTCAAGGCAAAATCGGTGAGGACCTTCCTATTGCATTTGCTTCGCGAACCTTAAATAAGGCTGAAGGATAGTACAACTGAAAAGGAGCTGTTGGCTATAATATTTGGAACAAAAACATTTCGACCCTATTTGTACGGGAGAAAATTTAAAATCGTCACTGATCATCGCCCTTTAACGTGGCTATTTAACTGTAAAGACCCAAGCAGTAAACTAGTAAAACGGCGGTTAAAACTTGAGGAATACGATTATGAAATCGTGTTTAAAGCCGGGAAAATGAATAGTAACGCTGACACTTTGTCTCGCCCTCCCATTTATACTATCGACGATAATCTAATAAACACGGTGACCTATGACAGATTCATGCGTGCTAGATCTAGTCCCACAGTCTATGATACTCAAATAACTGAAGTAAATCAATCTCTTTTAGAATCATCTTGTAAAGCTATTGCATATCCTACGTCGATCGATCTTGATAATTCTAATCCATCCTGTGAAAGAATTCTAAATTAAATTGATAACAAAGATCTGTTTCTATCATCAGAAAGGGAACTATACACCGTCAAAACTTCTATTGTAAAAGATAAAGTATATTTTCATTTGTTTACTAAAATCCATCATTTTGACTCTCTTTCCTATAAACACGTTTTTAAAGTATTGAAAGATCTAAGAAATAATTTAATAATTTTTCACCCCGATATAAAAGAAATTGCGATATCTGAAGTGCCCAGAGGGGCAGGGGCTCCACAGTACCAGCTCCTTCCGTTTGACCGCATTCAACGTAGATCAATTCGAATTGTCAATGAACGGGGAATTACCAATCGGCTTGATTCCTTGGCATTGCGTAGAGATGTTGGGTCACTCAGTGTTCTCTACCGCATCTATCATGGGGAATGCTCTGAGGAGTTGTTTGGTTTAATTCTAGCCGCTGATTTCCACCTTCGGACATCGCGTCAGAGCTTAAGGTATCATGCCCATCATCTTGATGCATGGCGGTCTACAACTGTGCGATTCCGAAGACATTTTTGACCCCGTATAACATCTTTGTGGAATCAGTTAAAGAGGGCGGTATTCCCAAACGATCATGACTTAGGAACCTTCAAGAAAAGAGCGTACTCATTCCTTAAAGGTCGGCAACGCATCTGTGATACTCCTCGTGTTGCGGATGTCCATGGGCGGAGGTGATCACTTTCCATCAGGTGACTCACTTGTTCGTTTGCCTCCTCTTCAATAAAAAAAATATTAGAAAATTACAGGTTGTTTTATTATTAAAATAAGTATAATAATAACAAATAATAATTCGCCCGGATTGGTACCACCGCCTTACCTATTTCAGCCACCATAACGTCCAATGCTTGCCATTGATGTGTTCCGGTTCGGAGGGTAAGGTAGCCGGTAAACTTACTTATGCTTGAGGCCTAACATCCGGGATCTTAGGTTGGCAACCCACCATTACCACATTTGGTGGATCAGGAAATCCGTCTGTCTGTTTGCCTTCCATTATCATAAAAAAAATAACTGAGCTTGAAACGCCCTGTCAGCCTGACGTCCTGGCCATGGACGTTTAGATAAATACGTCCCTCGATTTGCTGCTTTATTATCACGATACACAAAGGCTTTTAGCACAATGCAACTGATCAGCTAAAACATATAACTAAAACAGATTAGCCAACTGTATAAACTAGGCACAAAGTTATTATTGCAGTCTGTTGATCTAGTTTAAGCCGATGCGATACTAGAATAATATCGTTTAATAATAGGTCGTTGCATCTGGCATATAGACCAATTTGTTTATAGCTGGTTTGATTAATTGACGATAAGTATATTTTACGCTTGTAACGCTGGAGTAGGCCAAGTATTGTCTGGGTAGTATCACAATAATTTACGTGCCACTGTATTGTCCCGGGTCTAGGTGGAATAGACAGTCTGTCATCCTGCCAAGCAGCTCGTAAGAGAAGAGCATAGGCTAACTGGGTCGTTGCCAACAAGGCCACTGGTGGTTGAGTTCTGTTCTTTAACTCATCCGGATAGGGATACACCACCTTCTCTATTCCTGCTTTCATAATGACAGTACAAAAGAAAATTTGTTTTTTCTAATTTTCAATTTAAATAACTTTTTTTAGTAACGATTAGCGATTAATGAAGTTAATTATTTGATTAACGGTGCCCAACTTTGCTGATGAAGTCGTTTTAAACGGCTAGTACCTAATCAATAATTAAACATTAACACACCACAGTGTGGTAGAATATTATGTCAATATGCTGAAGCTTAAATAATTTTGTAATCTGGGGGAACGGGAGTGCCCCCACCAAGACGAGCCAAGCGAAGCGCAAGCGCAAGTGCACTACCTACCTTTTCTCGAAGCGGTTCGTCGTATTTTTGAACCTTCATAACTTGAGTTTGGATTATACTAGATAAACAAAATTTTCGGGATATGATGTCAGTGGTAGACTTAATAAACCTCTAAAGTTTCAATTGCATAGCTCTTATACTTTAGATTTTATTGATATCTAAAATACCCCGATTTCGTCACTCACTCACTCACTCATTGACTGATGATCAACAAAATTCTTAATGTACTTCCTGAAGTCCTACAAAGCTGAAATTTGGTATATAACTAGCTTATATTAGTATTCCAACAACAAAAAAATCCTAAAACTCGAAACTTTTACCCCCCAACCCCTTAAACTAGGGGGTAAAAGTTTGTTTGAGACTTAAGCAAATTTTGATGCTAGAGGTCTGAATGCGGCTGCGGAGGGGTAAATCTTTCGATAGCGTCGTTTAAAAAGTGTTGCAGCAAGTACGAAAAAAAAATCCGAAAACACCCCTCCCCTCCCAACTTTCCTTCCCTCACCTATTGAATTTGGTATGCGGTATCGTATTGAGAGGACTGAATTATAGTACAACAAAAATTTGAACTTTCCCCATCCCCCTCATTTTCACCCCCACTAAGACTGTAAAACTACAACACGTAGAAGAATACTGTTTATTACGGGATCATGTTGAGAGGGCTAAAAAAAGTAGAAAATTTTGATGCTAAATATCTGAATCTGAACGATCGATGTAACCCTGCCCGATGTATTTATTTATTGTAAATAGCTAAACCAGGTAAAGGATGAGATCTTAGTTTTAACAAAATGTTTACAAAATAATACGTGTGACTGTACATCGATTCAAACTTTTATTAGTATTGGAAAAGTTTTATCTTCTTTTTGTAGTACATTTCACAGATAAAATACGGGCTTATCACTTTATAATTACCTTTCTATCTCGTCGAGAAAGTGGCCGTGTTGCGAAAACTTTGCTTAAATGACTGCCGAAATTTATTATAGCGAATTACAATTTTTTGAAACTTTTAATGATTTTTGTATAAAATTTGTTACTTTAATAAGCATTAATGCAGGATGTTTTAAGGATGCCAACAAGTTTGGGAACAATAATTTATACTTAATTATTATGCTGAGTTCACTTCGGTTGAAGGGTATTGTTATGCTGGTTAACGTGCGTGGCTCCGTACACGCACGTACGCACGCACATCGACGCACTGTGTGAAGCTTCCTTTTAACGTAGCAAGGACACGTTGACATCTTTATTATAATTTAGTATGTTAGTATATATTATTATAGGTTGTAAGCCTTATTGAACGAGGGCTTAGATTCACTTACCTACCGCAAGGTTGGGGTTCGATTCTCGATGGGGTCAGGCATTTATGTGATGGACTATATTTCAGTCTTTATTCTATTTATTCCAGTATGCTTATGTCGTTTGCTTATTTTGGGGTTAAATCAATTAGTGTAATTTGTCAAGGGTTCATTATTAGTTACTAATTTATTCAAGAGTCTTCGAAACCGGCGTCTTTGTTTGAAATAGTTGTGAATATGAGGTAAGCAAGGCAAGTCTGCAAGGACCTCGATATTTTCTACATACCCCGTAAGGGTCATATGGTAGTTAGGGAAGATATGTATATTTGTAAAAGAACACCCCACATATTTTCTCACAAGTGCACAAAAAGTAGCACAAGGGGTAGAAATGTTGAAAATTTATTTTAGCTTAAATGTAGATTAGCCATGGCTAAAAAAGCGTATTATGATATGTGTATACAAATACTCGATAAGCTTTCCAGTGAGATAAAAATATTACCAAGAAACTTTAAAACGATGGCCTGTAAATAAATGTTTTTATTCTATAGTTAAGTATATACAAAAAGATAATGAAATAAATTGATTTTAAATTATCAGATAATTATTGATTCAATAATTACTATAAAATTCAACAATTGTGAAATATTTTATTTGTTTAATGAAGTTAATATTGATGATAGAATTTAATACACATATATTAGAAATATTGTAAATAAATCGAATGGAGATAAGATAACAATGAAATGGTTTAAAAAAATATTTAATGGTAGATATAAAATTAAATTATTGCATGTTAAAGTTTGCATAGTGAAATTTAATATTTAAATTTAAAATAAATGAAATTTTGCACACCATACGTGGTAGAATATGTTAGACAACTTAATTTGTAACAACATCAGCATTTGAAACACTCACATTCTAATGCAAATAAAATATTTTTATTTGGTTTAATATGTATGTGTGTATGTGTGTCATGAATTATTAACGTAACACAATCCTCAACAAAGAAATTACATAGTTTGATTAAGTGTGATACACTATTGTGTAAAAGTGGGTTCTTGTCAGATTTCTTGTCGGATAGTTGAATCATTTTGTAATAATAACAAGTATAGTACTTGAGCTTACATGCAAGGATAGAAGAGTTTGGATTTAACAAATCAATTATATATAGAAAAAATATTTAAGAAAAATACATAACCTTTTTATTTTATTGAATTAGGCGTTACTTTGCGGAAATCCATTATAACAAATGTAAAATACACACATCTGTTTTTGAAATTTAAAAATTATAATTTAATGCCAAGAAAAGGTTGCGTATAAAATTATAAAATCTGGGCACCAACGTGACATTCTTGATAGTAGAAAGAATTCTTAATACTGTGACAACGTAAAACATAGCAAGTAGAAAGATTAGTGTAGGCAGTGAACAACTGAACCCATTGTGCGTAAGATTTCTATTGTCAGTAACTCAAATAAAATGGAATAACTCTGAATACTATAATATTGACTATTGTAAGGCCGTAAGTACTTTGATCGAATGGATATCTCGATTGAAAATCTCGTTTTTTAACTGTCCGAACACAAAGGCTAAGAACGAACGGAAAAATCTTTATTGTTCAAATAGAGGTACGTTTCCTTGTTGTTTTATTCCTATTGTAGTCCAAGAGTAAATGAACCATGTGACTTTTCATTCTCATTCTTTTATTATCTGATGATCATTAAAATTAAATACTGAACTTTTATCATTCACTGAATTACGAACGAACTACGAAAACGACTATATTAGGGCATTTCTTTAAGAATGTGCATATTGCGTGGCAGTGAATAAAAAACGCTCTGTCATGCGAATATGTTTGTTTATATAATTCTAGCTTATGTAAACAAGTGTTATGTATCTATCTAAACTATTGAAAATCACATATGACTGATGAGTTCGGAAAAAATATTTTTTTAGTAACCAAATTCTCATTACCAGTCATGTCCCATTTTCCATTTTTGTATACATTTCATTTTATATAGCTAAATCCCTTTTAAAGAACATAATTTTAAGCCAATATTCTAAAATAAGGATTAATTTCTGAGTCTTTAACACAAATAATTTAACATAAAGAACATAAACTGATTAAAATAAATGCAGTTAAACTTTGTCCTAGGATAATTTCATATTTACAATTTCAAAAATATTTGCCTTAATTACTTAACTTAAATTTAGAGATAGCGTAGTCTTAAATACATAGACATGACCGTGCTAGTCTACCCTTGATATCCGACTAGCTTTGGTGTGTTAAAGAGCAGAATTCAGAGTACATTTGAAAACTCATTGTTAAAGTGCTTTCGAAGAAATAGTAGCTAATTACCATTTTCCACTTTAAAAATAAGCATATACTGGTTATCTTTTTATATTGACATGGTAATAACAGTTAACATTATAACTACATACTTTGAGATCACGTAAGTAGAAGTTTAATATTTCTGGTAAAGAACTATTTATTCAACAATATGTTCGAAATCCTAATTACCATATTTACCATTTTTTAGGTGGATGGTAATGAGTGAATTTCAAAAATAGTACTTATAATCATTTTTAATTGTATTTCATTGGGCTTAAAAACAAGTCCTTTATTACCTGACCGTATATATAAATGGGCCAAAATTAAGGCAGACCCAGAAAAATATACTAAAGAGAAAGAAAAATATCAGCAAAGACACTTAAAAAGAAAAGAAAAAAATCACCAAATTCGCAAAAGCCATCAAAAGCTAAACAATTAAAAAGAACGAATCGGAGGGATAATTTCATAAGATTCGTCTATAGAAAATGTTTGTTGAAACAAGACAGGAACATCCATAAACATCCACACTCCGTGCGCTAGTGATACCGATGGTCCTTTAAAATGGATGTAGAATCTGAACTACGAATAGAAGAAAGCAATAAACCTGTTACAGAGCAAGAAGAAATAAGTGACGCGGTCAACAAAATTATTCCGAGTCTAACTTATTTAGATACATAGATACAATAGCACAACTAAAATAATCTATTCAAAGAAAAGATGTATATGTTGAAAGATGTATATGCAAGATTTAAAAAGAGAACTAAATAACTACAGAAAAGTTTATCAAAGGCTGAAAAAACAAATTTAGAGTCCAAATTCTCATGCTGAAAGACTAATTAAACCAAAATAAATAAAGTGAAAAAAAATATTCAAATACTTTATTATAAACGAATAAAAAGAATTACCATTTGGAAAATGGAAACATAAAAAAAATACATTGTAAAATGTGAGTAAAAGTAAAACGAGTTATCACGAACTCAAAAATGACTAACAAAAAAAGCTGATAAAGATTTTATTTCTAATGAGTATATTTTTGTTTATTTTATTGTAAAAACTATTGTCATTAGCGATTGTCTAGCGTATAAACTAAAAAAATATGCTCAATACATGACTTATTGAAATTGGTGTGAGACTTAATATCAGACTACTACTAAAAGAAAATAGAAAAGTACCCTGCGCTCTGTTGGTCTAGTTCAAAAGAATTAGACAAACTTAACGAACGGCACTTATTTATCAGTTATTTCTTAAGTTTGTTTTTTCTTAAATGATATATAAGAAGCTATTGGCTCACTTTTGTTTTAATTTGATGTTAACTATAATTATCGGTTCTCATTACCTTAAACTTTTCTTATTCCCATGTCTCCTGAATATCATTACCATTCGCACAAAAATTTAATCGTTTGTTACAAAAAAAGTAAAAGTCCTAAATGATTTACTTTTACAGGTACTTAAAGTATATGTCTGTAGCTATGAAAAAATCGTTCAAAGAATGTATTTTATGCAATAATTTTGCATTCTCCTAAATAGGGCAATATGCGCACCTTTAAAGAAACACCCTATAATAAATATGTTGAGTATGATAAAAATAACGTAGCCCGGGATTAGATATGTGCTCGGTTGGCGATAGGCCATGGGTGCCCTGATTGTGCCTCTACCTACTTTTTCAAGGATATGGGCGTAATACTATAATGGGCGTAATCGTTGGCTAACACCCATAACTTAATCACATAATTTGCTTACTTTGGAGTTAGATTCATTTTGTGTAAATTGTCCTGTGCTATTTATTGTTTATTTATTATAAAAATATCCCTATTGTATTAGTTCAGCGTTATAAAGATTAAACTTATATAACAATAATATAATTAATTTTTCAATAATGTGATAACTATATAAAATATAAAAAAACAATAAGAATGTGTTAGTATTTTGATCCAGCAACTTCAATTTTTAAATAAGATATTTGTTATGTTTGATGAACAAACATACGGCTCTCCGTATGGTAAGAGATTACCTAAGCCTATAGACATTATATATGTAATAGGAGCAGTAGACGTCCACCGGCTAATTTGCCCTCTGGAGCATATCATTGTCGTTATGGCGGTAGGAATAGGTAAGGCAGTTGATCCCTACCAATAGTGGTAGCATTGGTAATGACCTTTCCTCTCATTTTTTTTAACTGCCGACAGAAAACAAGTGATGTTATAAATTTGACGCTATGGTTTGACCGGTCTCTGTGAGAGACATTACGTGTGTGTGTCATCATAATTTTTGAACGGATATATAACGATTTCGAGTCATATTTTAAGTGTCAGTATTGGAAAAAGGTGATGTATCCTAGTACCATATGGAGTAATTTAATGAGTACAAACTTTAACACTTTTACGTGGATAAACTAATATTAATGAAAAGCTTCATTTTTATGGTTATCTAAATCTACGGCTGTTCCAAGATAAATTTGCAGAATAATATATTCAAAATTAAAATTTGTTGTATATTTAATATAGCAACCTTTTTATATACCCCCAATAGTAATATAGGCTAGGTACTTTTATTTTATTTTTAAACATAACAAAATAATCAAAATAAAAGTTTTTTATATAGAAATGAAAGAAAAGAAAAAAAAATTGCTGAATGTGAGTGTTACAAAGATGTTACAAATTATTTAGGCGTTTCTACATATTCTACCAAGTTGTGGTGTGCAAATATTTTAATAATTATTTTAATTATTTACTTACTATTTAAACACTGTTTATAGTATTGATTACACGATTATTTATTAATACAAACAATTTTTAGAATAACAATTGGTTTATCCCTATCTACCGTAAACTACCACCGTTTCCAAACCTAGCCAGACAGAAGAAGAAACGGCGAAACAAACTCCTGCGCCACAAACCCAACATTCTGCAACTAAATTAATCATATTAGAAATACTTTATTATTTATTCTTATCTGCACGAAAATCTTTGACACTATAATAATTTTTCTCTAAAAGTAAGTTGAATACCTTTCTTCGAAATCTGTTTAATGGAAGTGATTTAAGATTATCAGGAATTTGGTTGTATGTATATACGAATGGACATGCAATACACATTATTTTTGTAAATGTTGAATTTTTGGTTAGGCACATGTAGTTTCTCACTATTTCGAAAATGAGACAAACTTAGGACTTCAGCATTTGTATGAAACAAATGATGATGTTTTTTCACAAATACACATACAGCCAATATATGTAAACAAGGTAATGGCAATATTTTAAGTGCCTTAAAAAGTAGCTTGCATGAATGCAACTGATTGACATCACATGTTGCTCGTATACACTTCTTCTGAACTCTAAAGAGTCTAGTTAATTCTACAGAATTCCCCCAAATAGGAATACCATACTGTAAAACGGAAGAAACATACCCGTGATAAGCTAACAGAGATGCCTTTAATCCTGACACTCCTCTAATTCTTCTCAACACATATACAAACCTATCCATTTTATTGCAAAGTGAATCAATATGCGTTTTCCAGTTACAAAATTTATGCATTTTTATTCCTAGGAATTTAGTACAATCTACATTTTCAATAGTAGTATTATTTAAAATAACGTCTAACTTTTTAGTATCTTTATAATGTGCTTGAAATTCAACTACTTTTGTCTTCGTAAGATTTATTTTTAGGTTATTTTCATTTAACCATTCTGTCACTTTAGTCAAAGTTTCACTTGTTTCTTCAAATAAATCATTTTTATTTTTACTCTTGATGAGAAGTGTAGTATCATCAGCAAATAAAATTGAATCATGATTGATAGCATCAGGCAAATCGTTTATGTAAATTAAAAAAAGTAATGGACCCTTAAACACTACCTTGTGGTACATCACTGTCATTAAAAAGGTAATTTGAAGTATAAAATTTCTTGTGGTTTCCACTCACTTTTGATATCTCAACACTATTGCTTTCTATTCTCTGAATAGCTTTTAAACCACTCTAATGAATTACCTCCAATGCCATATCTCTCAAGTTTCGTTAACAAAATTTTATGTGATACAAAATCAAACGCTTTACTCATATCTAAAATACACCAAGGGGATTTTTTTACTATTTAGGCATTCAGTTACTTTTTTAACTAAGTCGAAACATGCATAAACTATAGACCTGCCTTTTCTAAATCCATATTGATTATTTTGTAATAAATGAAACTGAATTAAATATCTGTATAATTTGTCATACATTATTTTTTCAAAAATCTTAGAAATTACTGGAATTAAAGTTATTAGTATATAATTGTTCATATCACATATATCCCCTTTTTTAAATAATGGCTGAACAATAGACTTTTTTAAACGATCAAGATATTTCCCTTCTATTAATGATAAATTAATTATATGACAAAGAGGTTTTGATATCACAGTGGCAACATTCTTTAATATTATTTGCTTATGTTGTCATAGCCAGCTGCTCTGGTATTTTTCAAATTATGTATAACCTTAACTAAATCTTGCTCATCAACTGGGGTCAAAAACATATTTTTACTATGATTAGACAAATTATGTGACTTTATGCTATTTGTATAAAAAGATTTAATCTGATTTATAAAGAATCCATTGAAATGATTACAAATTTCTTGAGCATCAGTATATACCGAGTTATTTATTTTAACTTGTTCTATTTCTTCTTAAGACATTTTATTTTGAAATGTACTTTTAATTGTATCCCATGAAGCTTTACATTCATTAGAAGACTGTTCAATATATTTTAACGATGCTTTAATTTTCCATAAAAATTTTAGTCCAAAACCTTAACAAGGTTTTCTGAGAAAGCTAAATTACCTTCTTTAATACGCATTCGAAGCTGCGGGCAGCGGCAAGTATTATATAAAAGTATCTTCAAGCCCATATCCCCGAAGAAGTAGGCAGAGGCACAACCAGGGCACCCACGACTAGATGAAGATACTAAGTCCCACAATGTGATAGGTGGCAAGCCTATCGCCAACCGGGCACATCCCGAGCAACATTTTTTTATTAGAAAATTTGGAAAAACCCAATTCTTTTTGTTGCCTGACCCGGGATTCGAACCCGGGACCTCATGCAGTCAAGTCCAACAACTGAACCGCTAGACCACAGAGGCGAGAAGTGTTATATAAACTAATAAAAACAACCCATTATTCTAGGCTGTGGATTTTCGCTTTTAATTTATTAGTAAGTTAAATGACTGGTAAAGATTTCCAGGGTCGTCAATTTTTTGTCCGATATCCTTCGAAGCACATTTTAAAAGTCCAGCTCGGCTTAAACTTGTTCTAGGATTTATCGGTTTGACATTGGATACGGTTCAGCGGCTCTCCAGCTATGCGTTGGAATGGACGAGAATCGATTTAAATAAGACGATTTATTTATGATTGCTATTTGCATAGTACATTTATGCTTCTAGCTACAGTCTAGATTTTTTCAATTTTATTTCATTGCCGTATTTCGTTTGATGTTTCAAACGAAACATCAAAATATTATCCCACCGGAAATCTAGCATCGTGGCCTTAACGATATAAGGGAGTGCTCATATGTAACACCAAGATATGTTACATGTCTAAGCCTTTTTTGTTTGAGCCTTTTTTTTATAATTGGAGTTTCTATTTAGACCACTTTGTTGGTCGAATGGCTAGCGTACACGCCTGACTACACTAACCATCCGCAAGGTTTCGATTCCCGACGGGGGCAGGTATTTGAGTGATGAACATTTAGATGTCTGCATTTCCGGGTCTGGGTGTTTATTATATTTATTCTAGTATCTATTCAAGTATTTCTATGTATTTTCTACATCTAACGATTCTTCGTTTACTAACACCCATAATACAAGCATATAACTTGCTTACTTGAGGATTAGATTTAATTTGTGTAACTTGTCAAAGATTAATTATTTATTTGTAAAGAAAATTAAAATAAACAATTTATTTTAAGTTTCTTTAGCCGTTATAAGCTGTTTCCCGCAGCTTAGGATTTCTAGGGAGTCGTTGAAATATTTGACCAACCGTGACCGTTACGTTAGTCGAGAGATGAGCGTATACGAATAACACCACGGAATAGCCGAGAGGCTAGTTTTCGATTCCCGACAGAAGAAATTATGCGTAACATCCAAATGTCTGCATTACTTCTTCTTATTTTATAACTATGACTTTCAATCGTTTTTCACGACTTATTAAGCCATTTTTAGATAAGGGCGTCTGCATTACTGGTTTTGAGTGTGCTTATGAAATTTATTCTTCTATCTATTTATTTGTATTAGTACAGTTGACATCTAAAATATAAAATTAAGCGCCACAAAATAACGGTTTACCTTTTCACT
>NJDC01001055.1:97794-107959 GCA_002245475.1 Calephelis virginiensis
AGCCGAAGTTACTTAGTCCCACAATGTGACAAGTGTCAAACTTATCTCAACCCAGGAACTTATCCAGACCCGAGTATGTACCGTAAGTACTAAGTATTTTTTTAATAGGAAATTGAATAAACAGTTCTAAATTGCCCTACTCGGGAATCGAACCTACGATTTCAAGTAGTCAATGGCAACACAGGACCACAGAGTTTGACAGATTTTTGATTTCGTTCCATTTCAGACCATTTGACAGATCTCGATTTGACACATCAGTTTTAAAAAAATGTTTATTCAATTAAAAATTCTCATATAACGTACATAAAAAGTAAGTATAGTATCTTCACGCCCGTATCTCAGAATAAAACTAATGAAGGTACAACTTGGGACGCATGAGCACAGTTAGCCAAAGGTATTACTTTGTCACGCAATCTTAAAGGTGGCAAGTCAACCAGGCACTTTTCTTAACAAAAAAATACATTTTGAACTGCCTGACCCGGTTACCGATGCCGAGAACTCAAACTGAGAACCTTCTCCTTTTTCGGAAGGCGGTTGAAAATTTAACATCGTTAACGAAAATTAAACACGTACCATAAATTAAAACAGAAAAACGATCTTCAGATTTTGATAACGTTTAAATATAACCATCCTTTGGTAATTATAATTTATCGTGTCTAATCAACTGGTGAAAAAAATGCACACAAAAATATACGTACAGATAAATTGACATATTTTTTAAAGTCAATTAAAAAGGAATGTTATTATTTCTAATTTTTCAGTTTCATTATCCTGCTAAAATGTTTGTTACTCCCTCACGCTCGAATGACTCAACGGATTTGTTTGAAATTTACAACACAGATATATTGTGACCTGGATTAACATATAGACTTTTAATACCGATAGCACAACGGGTTCCAGTGAAAATGCGGACGAAGCCGCAGGCAACAGCTAGTAGACAATTGCACAATTTTGCCTACAAAGCTGGTCTTTTGCTTTTTTAAATATTGTCAAAAGTAAACGCAACTTTGGTCTTTTCATTTGATCTCTGGTTCTGTGGGAACTAGCAAATGGTTGGAAACGGGAAACGAAATAGACAAAAGAATGCCAATTTTACTGCAAAAGAAACCTTTTTGTTTGCAATAGAAATTGTGGATTTGGGGTTTTTTAGGGCTATTACTTGTTCCTATTCGGAGGAAAAAGAGATTCGTTGCACATATTAATATGTTTTTATGATATTATAACATATTATAACTATAATAGTAGTATAGTAGAAATTTATACAAACGACTCCATCCATTTGAAAATAAGAAAACTGCTTATTGTGTGACTGTGTTAACTTGAAATTAAAATTTCTTTAAGTAAAAGACTTTTTAGCAATTATCTATATATTAGTACGTGATGCCTAAACTTTGGACCCGTTTTTACGAAAATTGCGCGGACTCAGGGGCATAAACTTTGGCATACTTATAGTTTATGTGTAGGAGAAGTACAGAACGCTAATATTTTTTAATAATAATGCTTATAAAGTACATTAAATCAATAAATAAAACATTACCCACACTACCATGCATTCAACACACACAAACAAATATATTGATGATAACGATAAAAAGTTTGGAAACAAAGTAGTTGGTCTTGAGAAATGAAGATGGCGTTCTTATCAACAATATATCAAAATTTATAATGGTCTAATTTCGAGCAATGGGCGACCACTAGTTTGGTTTAATCGCTTCTGTTGTCTAGCGGTCCGACGTCTGATTTGACTTACCATAATATAAGTGTATTTTTTTAAAACGTAAAGAATTTATAATCACGTACCAAAGGGACTTTTTTATTCGTTGAAAAAAAGGCAACAATCCTCTCATACATTGTTTTGTTATAACTTATAACTCGGCGAGATTCGGCAGCGTTTCCACTGAAAGCACCCTATTTTTTCATATTGTCATATTTAAACAAATGTACACAAAACTTCAACTAATTATATACACCTTAACTTTCATTGGCACTCATTTTATTTAAGTTAAAAACTGTATTAAAATACGTTCTGTAGATTTTGTGTCTATTGCGAACAGACAGACATGGCCTGGCAACTTTATCTTATGATATTCACTTAAGGTGACGTTTTTTTTAATTCGATAACAAAGTGTGAACTGAAAAATTTCAATCAATACGTGTTATAGCTAGAAGTGTTATTCAAATGAACTGCGCCATCCACTTATTCAATCAATTAACTTGCAAAAAGTCAATAGGAAAGTTGAACGAGTCGATCGAGTTACCTCAGTTTGTTAGGATTAAATACACCTGAGGAGGAATCCTTGCTCTCGCTGTTTTTAATGGCTAATTATCACTTTGATCGGAAGACATTCTGACTTTGTTCTTATTAATTTTACTTTGGGCTTTTTATCCTTTTAAATATTAATGAAGTGTAATAATTTAAACGCAAGCTGTAAATCTCACTCCAACTAATCCAGTAGGTAATACAGCGCTATGGTATAAATATAAAGTTATGGTTCCGAGATGGTCCCAAGTAAATTTTATCAATACCTGACAAGTGATTTTGAGTTTTCTATACTAATATTATTAAGAGGAAAGGTTTGATTTTTTGTTTGTTTGAAATGAATAGGCTCCGAACTACTACTGGACTGATTTCAAAAATTCTTTCACCTTTAGAATGCTACATTATCCCTGAGTGATATAGGCTTTGTTTCATCAAAATCGATGCAGGAGAAGTTATTTAATAAAATAGTCAAAAAGTGTGATTTATTAGGTACTAGCAGTTTCACGCTTGCGTAACTTGGCTTCTACTGCACCAATTTTGATGAAACAAAGCCTATGTCACTCAGGGATAATGTAGCATATTGCAGCAGGACTGAAATTAGTCCCGTAGTTTGGGAGCCTATTCATTTCAAACAAACTAATTAATATAATATAATATTAGTATCGATAGTATAGATGACTCGAAAACCACTAATCGGGTCATGATAAATTTAATATAGGACCACCAGGTTGGAATCAACACTTGTGTTTCTAAAAATAACCATAAAATGTGGTGTGTCATTGGCCAAGTAATCGCGTAAGTTACATATATATCAAAAAAATAAAACATACACTCGAATTAAGAACAATCTAATTTTTCAAATCAGTTAAAAAGAAGAAGGTATTTGACTGATGTTTTTTGTATTGTTTGTGACATGATTACTCGACCAATAACAAACACTTATTGATGACTCTTTTTTGGAAAGCTAGACCATGATTCCGAAGTGGTTGTGTATAAAATTGATCAATATCGGATAAGTATCTTTTGAGTTATATTTGCATAAATTTTCATGTAAGTACCTCAACGATACGATGTCATAAAAGCTCTTTTATCAGCTGTAAATCGACTGTATGCGAATCGTTAATTAAAAGCAAAACGTAATTATTTTTCTACCACAGTACTATGTTAAAAATACTTTTTTTTACTAATTTTGCCACATCAGTGGAACGAAACCATTTCAAAATTAGAACACGCTTTTAGGGTGACCACGTTAAAGAAATAATAGAACTAATTCGAATTAAGTAAGAGATCTATTATAGTGATTGCTCTATGAGTTTGATATAAATACTGGTTTCATTGAATTTGGAAGCAAAAAAACAGTGGATTCATCTAGTCGTATTGTTATTTTTGTTATCAGTAGGTACAGACTTGAACATTTTTTGGCTATAAACCTATGTGAAAAAAAGGAAATTTGCCATTCCGTTTACAGTTAAAGGAATAAGAACACATAAAATATAAGAATGTATTTACATTTCTACATTGCATGTCTCATATATCCTGGTTAGCTGCTCCGGCGAACTTCGTTCCACCCGTTCAGTTTGTATGGGAAAAATTAAAAAAAAAGGTTGCCTGTAAAGTCGGTTTTACGGGCGAAGATTTTACGTGACAACGTCTTTTTCTCGGTAGAATTTTTATTGATATGAATATTGCACAATAGGAACAAGGAATTGAATGAAAATAAGAAATGCACAAATTTTAACTATAGAAAGATATTTTGTTTACTAAAACTTTGTACCGGTCCGGCGGGCCTCTCTCTCCTTCGGTGACTCATCGTAACATACGTGAGCGGGCGTTACACTTTTTCAAGAGTAACTCCGAGCCACAACCTAATTCAAGACGTATTCATGTCAAAATGTTGTATTTCTCAGTTTTCTTACAGTCGAGCTGGATAAAAAGTATTCTTTGCCCGCCTCATGGTTCTAAACAACTTTGCTATAAATTTTTAGCCAAATCGGTTAAGCCATTTTGAGTTTCTAACACGACTTTCCTTTATATATAAGATTATATGTTATAATTTATTGAAAAAAAAAGATTAATTTGATAGTAGTTCTAAAATGTGTCGTGCCTGAGTTTCTATGATATTCGAGTATTTTCACTGGAATGGAAAACTCATACTTGCTGATCTTAAAAAATAGCTATCTGGAAAAAGAATTTAGAACTACAACGGAATATTTGTTATTATCGACGCTTCAATATTGCCAAATAACCTTTTCATGAGTTTTTTTCTAAAAGCTATCATATCTAACGACTAGTTGGTACAAGGAGAAGTTAACGTCATGTCTATGGTATTGTAGATAATTATGTACGTACATATGTAAGTCACTGATAGGTTAAGCTAAGAATATCGAGTACCAAAAAGGCACTGTCCACGCAGACTTGCCTGTGTTCCTTCAGATTCATTAATCCAATCTTCAATTAATAAATTTAACCTTCATAATAAATCTGTCTGATAGCAATGCTACTAAAATAACAGTAACATTTTAGTTAACATTTGGGGAAAGAAAAAATTACTAAATTATTAGTTCATTATGAATAAATTAAATAATGGTTACCCTACATACTACTCAGAATTTCTTAATTTGCAAAAAATTCTAGCCCACATACGCTTAATGGACCGAAAACTGGATGAAAACAATTAAAAAAATATCTAAATGTAAATGCAGTTGCTACAATAATTAAATTTCAAGTTCGCCTGCAGATAAACAGTTAAGAATTTTTTTATTTAATTTTTAGAATTCCGCATCTCAAAACAAAATGAGCGAGTCCCGGAGGATTCTAATATGTACTTAATATTTACAAGATTCCAAAAAGAGGAGATTCTCAATTTAACCATGTGCTACTTTTGTGTTTAATGGCATCTACTTTCAACCTACCGGGAAGAAATTTGGCGTGAAGATATGTACAGTGTGTACCCACCATAAAGTTTAAGCAGCTATTAATTTTTATTGAATTCATCTTATAAAATAAATTTAACAACTATTACTTACCTATCTATTTTATAATTTTATTGAATGATTTAAAGTACTTGCAAATTATATTAAATTTCTTTTTTGTAAACTCGTTTGAACTAAGCTTCAACATAGGTAAGTTTGAAATGTTATTTTTGGAACAACAAAATATTTGCGTATGGCAAATTATTAAAATATGCCAGTATGTAAAAAAAAAAACTTTACAAAAAGTTTTTGGCTTGTTCATAGCAATTTACATAATTGTAATAATATAACAAGAGCAAATATTTCATCACTAATCACTATAGAAATGACGATGTTATCAAAGCCAGGCCAGTTTGAATTTTAAGAAAATGAGTGTGAAAAATATTATATACAAATGTTAACGACAAAGTTCTGCCTATTAGTTACGGTGATTAGAATATTATATAAAAACTTTGTACTTTATACTAGACTAGCGGCCCGCCCTGGCTTCGGTCGGTTATGAAATAAATACATACATACAAAATACATGTAAGCCTTCCTCTTCAATCACTTTATCTATTAAAAAACCGCATCAAAATCCGTTGCATGGTTTTAAAGATTTAAGCATACAAAGGGACATAGGGACAGAGAAAGCGACTTTGTTTTATACTATGCAACGATGACCCGACAGACGTTTTTTAGAAGAGATAGGCAGACTTGTTTGTTGTTTCTTGTCGCAACTATGACTATCTATTGAATTATACCAATTTTTATATTTGGTAAGACCTTCCTCCTGACAATAGTTATTTAAAAAAAACAAGTTCAATTCAAGCAGGATTTTTTAACCCCAAAAAATTTTTTTTGAAGTCTATCACGATTAGATGGTTCTTAGCTACATTACATAGGCATATCTGTTTTGTCGGGGATTATTAAAAATGTTTAACTTTAGGATTATATATATAATGTATATCGATGTGGTTTAGAAGTCCATCTCCATAAACATTTTGTACCTTATGTAGTTTAATAATTTTTAACGAAGTTTGTGTTTTTTGTGTAAATGCTGCTTAAAAATTATGTCCAATTTATCTTGTAAGTAATCCTACATGAAAAGTACGTGATATTGTTTTATTTTAAATATATGCCTGATACCTATAACACAATTATACCTCATATTTCACTGTCCTCTAAGTTTACGCTAAGATCTACGAAATATAGTTACTAATTATAAACAAATTCATATGTCATTTTACGTGAAATTTTATGTATAATTTATTTTTAAAGACCTTTGGTAGATATTTTAACCGCCTCGTTGGTCGAGTGGCTAGCGTACACGCCTAACTACACCAATCATCCGCGAGACTCGGGTTCGATTCCCGACGGGGGCAGACATTTGTGTGATGAATATTTAGATGTCTGCATTTCCGGGTCTGGGTGTTTATTAAATTTATTCTGGTATCTATTTAAGTATTTCTATGTATTAGAATCGTTGACTAACACCCATAACACAAGCATATAATTTGCTTACTTTGGGGTTAGATTCAATTTGTGTAACTTTAACTTGTCCAGAGATATTTTAACAAATTATCGAGTAATCTGTAAAAAACTGCAAGTATTGCTAACCCGCGGGAGGTTCCCGGTGACGTGTGCCAACTGCCAGTTGATAGTCAACCGGCGCTTACCCCGCACTAGTTGAGGGAATATTACAAATTGTTTGCTGAACCCAAATTACGTTAATGTTTTTCTTCCTGACCGTTTTGAAATTCAATTTGTTTGAGTTACCTTAACAGCGTAACTTGTTCTTTTACCGCTTACTCTAATAGCAGGAAGTGGAGCAAATATAGAGCAAGGGAAAATTTTCTTTTTCTTTGCGTTCATTTAAATTAAGCCAGAGTAAGAATGATGACGTTTTTAAGAATGATCAATACTAACAAACAAATGTAGCATGTACAATGATATCGTATCATTAATGCGAAATCTTTGGGCTAATGTACTCGGGATATGTCAAATACTATTTGACCGCCTCGTTGGTCAAGTGGCTAGCAGGGGCGGATTTCCCAATAGGCCGAGTAGGCCTGGACCTAGGGCGGCAAAATTTAGGGGGCAAAAAAATTTACATGTATGGCGATTACAATTAATAGAAGTGTTGCTCATCCAACTGAATGTTTGCTTACTAGTTTATTCCAAGTTTTCGCTGCCAGTGCTTTTCGAGCCAAAGCAAAACCGACGAGCTGATGTCGCCGATGACATTATTAAAATGGCTTCATGATCAGGATCTCCACACCATTTATCCTAACGTTGATATAGCTCTACGCGTGTGTGTTTGTATCCCGATTACGAACTGTTCCGGTGAACGCAGCTTCTAGTGTTTGCGGCGGGTGAAAAATTATTTACGGTCGAAAATGAACGAGGACAGGTTGAACGCTCTGGCTATCCTCTGCATCGAATCGCAGTTGCTACGGTATTTAGATTGTGATGATTTGATCGACAAATCCGCTGCTCAGAAAGCCAGGCAAAAGACAATTTGTGAATAACGATTCATTACTTCTCACAAATAGAAATGGTAAGAATCAGTATCTGAAATACTGATTGAGATAATTAAATCATTTACTGATTATCGTTATTTTTTTTTCGTTTTTATTTAATTTCTATAGTTCATTTAATTTTGCATGCTTTACAGCATATAATGGGGGGGCGGCAATATTTCGTAGGCCTAGGGCAGCCAACGTATCAAATCCGCCCCTGGTGGCTAGCGTACACGCCTAACTACATCGACCAACCGCGAGGCTCGGGTTCAATTCCCAACGGGGGCAGGCATTTGTGTGATGAACATTTAGATGTCTGCATTTCCGGGTCTGGGTGTTTTTTAAATATATTGTGGTATCTATTTAAGTATTTCTATGTATTAGAATCGTTGACTAACACCCATAACACAAGCATATAATTTGCTTATTTTGAGGTTAGGTTCAATTTGTGTAAAAAAAACACTATTGCCAATTTCTGAAAATAAGTTATAAACTTTTACGTTCACTGCAGTATTAGTAGAAGACCCGAAAGTACATCAACGTAATGCTTCCCTGCCAGGTAGCTCGAAGAGGCGAGCATAGATTACATGTGCCATTGCCAACAAGATCACTATTGGCAGAGTGCTCGGCAGCAACTTGCCCGGAAAGAGATCTACCACCTCACCTATTCCTGCAGCCACGATAACAGTGTCATGTCGGTGATCCGGAGAGTAGGGAAGCCGGTAGATTTGCACAATAACATCTTGGCCAAAGAACAGCGACGCACCTGTGTCGTCTATAGTGTCTATAGGGCACGGCTGTCTCTTACCATCAGGAAAGCCTTATGCTTGTCTAGTGCAAAAAAAAGGGATTGTGTGGTTTTATGAAACCAAGTGAAACTTGATCTATGACTATAAACTATAGATGCGCCATATTGGCCACCAAAAAATTGAGACGATGTAATAAAAGTTTCACTTTAAAAAAATAATTAAGAGTAGATAAATAGACAATTTCCATATGAGTAATATCGTTTAAAATTAATAAAGAAAAGCTTTATCCGAGTTTGTGTTAATAAATCTGCAAGTCCGCTTATTACGCTTTCTACGATAAATGGTGTAATAAATTTTGAAAAATATGGCAAAGAGATAGAATAGATATTAAAGACCCAGGCTTAAATGTGGAGTATATCTTTACATATATATAATTCTTGTGTTCGCGTGTTTGTCACTGAACTCCCTCTAGACGACTGGACCAATTTTAATGAAATGTTTTGTGTGTGTTCAAGGGAATTCCAGAATGGTTTAGATTCACAATTTGGTTTCCTGGAAAATGTTTTTCTAAAATTTTTTTAATAATAAGTAGTTATTAATTTTGGAATGTTTCAAATTGTATCCGACAGACTGCGCTACCATCGAAGCACTAATATCAAGCAATAGGTACGAAGTTTGCTGTTCAGCTAGTATACATATAAAATCAATGCCACTTTTCGTTGTAATTTTCTCTAACTCAAGAACGGGCCTACTTATCCAAACCCAATGTTTAGGCTTTGTTCCGACTATTTGATAGATGGTTTATGTGAAGTTTATGTGAAGCGGTTCCTAATATTTTGGAACAAATGACTTTTGTTAATGGGTATTTTTCAGTCAAATTGAAACTTTTTTAGATGGGGATTGTGCTGTTATTTTGAAATGTTTTTCAGTTGTTTTTTTTGTTTTGTTTTGTTGTGTTATGTCATTCATGCGATCATTTCTTTTTGGACGTGCTTCGAAGAACCTGTAGTTCTCTTACTAGTCTGTGGATTAAATCAAATTGTCAGCAATGAATGTGATTTTCCAATATTTTTTTAATATTTCAGTTTATACGTAGCGAAGCACGTACCGGGCCGCTAGTAGAGTATATATATCGTGATAGCTAAAGTGATTTTCGCAGAACAGCGAAGAACCCTTTAAACGCAAGCAAAGTCGCAGGCCATTTTATATAACGAACATAAAACGAAATGAGCTTAAAATAATACAAAAAAGGAACACAAAATAAGTTAACAAGAATTTTGTGCCACAAGATAGACAAAAAACGTGGCGAATTTTCAAACGAGACTCGCCTAATTAATTCGTGAAGACAACGTTCCCAAATGGCGAAAAGGCTCCAAATTATAACGAAACCTTAATTAAACGTGTTGCGGAGTGTTTCTTCTTTGTTCCGTTTATGTCACAGACGAGGCACGCTCAGTAAGCAATTATATTGTCCACGAAAACACCGCGACATGTGTTTTTGTGGACTCGCAGAAATGTTCATTTTCTTTGACAATTATCAAACCGGATAAAAACAAAACACACTCCTTCATTAGAATAAACCTCATAATATGAATATACTTTGTTAGAGTACTATTTACTGTTTTCTAAAATAAATTGTCTTTCTAAAACACGTATTAGAATATTAACTTTGACAAGAACTAT
>NJDC01001055.1:108091-148791 GCA_002245475.1 Calephelis virginiensis
GAATACATATTTTCTTAAAATAAAGCTATGTTATTAATTACGAGTAAATGAAATAGAAATTTTGTAGATTTTCATATTTGCATGTCATATTTTGATTTTTTAATAACACAAGAAGTCGAATACCCGTTTATTGCTTGCGCCTCTGGTGGCAAGAGACAACCATCGCCTATAAATACCATAGAAGTAACTGATACGTCCTTATTTTATGGCCGGTACTGTAAATCGTGTGCGCAAGTTGACTATACGCAAACTATGCGCAATTTGACTGACTATCTTACCCTCTAACACAGAAACAAAAATGGCAGTGGTGGAATGAATGAATGAATGAATACACTTTATCATGTACCAAAATTAACAAAATAATACACACTCGTTCACTCATAATATTAACTTAGGTGCACAAAGGCGGTCTTATCGCTTCAGAGCGATCTCTGCCAGACAACCTTAAGGTGAAGGAGACAATTTATGCAATTTGTAAAAAAACTAAGGTAGGGCTTCATAAAACAAAACATATGTTAATCTAATAAATATTTTGTTTTATTTTACATAATACATACATGTTAATTTAAAAAAAAGTGAGACGGTGGTACCAAGCGAGTGAGCGGATGGACAGCACTCTGTAACCAAGTTAGTTGATTAATGTGACTGGCATGTTTTGCATTTAATGTGTTCACGTTTTCGGCAGCAAATGTGAAGAAAATTCTAGAATAGCAGCAATAACACCTGGAGGCAAAAAGGACAAATTTAATAAACACTAAAATATGTTATGAACACTGAGGCGGAAGTGCAAGAAAAATATGACGGAATAAATGTTGCAGGTATGACAGGGGAGGCTGGTCGTAAACAGAGGAACATAAACCCGAATGAAGCCGAGATGAAGCCAGACATAAGCGTAGTTGGTTTTAAGCCATTGGATTCATCGTGGATCCGCTCTAGTTTTGTTTAGAGTAAATAATTTAACTCGTGTTATTTTATTTTTCAAAACCAGCTTTGATAATTTTCAAGTGTAGTTGAGTTTTTGTAAAAGGTCGTATCGAAGGACATTCGACAAGAAATTTTTCTTTCTTTCTTTCTTTAGATTTTGGCATACACGTTACTATTTTGCCATTAGTCAAGTAGAAATTTGCATCAAATTTACCAAAATCAGGATTCAATTATAATATGTCATAAGTCACAAGTTGTCAATAAGTCATGTCAGGGTCTTGGGTTAAGCGGTGGCCTCATTACTCAAGCTCATATAGTGAGATTTGGCGGCAACGAGGAAATACACGATACTCTAATTTCTTCACGATTATTTCATTTGTGCACTTTCACTAAACAAAATTGTACAAATTGCCACCAAAATTGGCTAGTTTCAGTCAATACAAACACGAAATTCAATAATTATGAAAAAACTTCGACCAACTTTTCTCTCGATGGCGCCAAATCTCTACAAGAAATTATTCATAAGTTTTTTTTATATAACAGGTCAGTGCACAAACACACGTTTTTTCCTGATGCAAAGAGACAACTGTGGCTTAAAGACACCATAGATGTCACAAATACGTCGTTATCCTGCGTCCAGGATATAGACCTATTTTGCAAGTCTACCAGCTACTCTCTGCTAGAACTCGTAAGGCGTTCATCCCTACCGGACTAATTGCTGCACAGCATTCTGCTACCAGTGTTCGTGTTGGTAATGAACAATTTCATAAAGTGTTTGCCTCTTCCGAGCGTGGCAGAAGAAGATAGTATATTCTCCTGTACCACTACCGGACGAAGTAAGCGTATTTTAAAATTGTGTTATGAGTTTAAAACAACGACACTAGTACCACAGCAAAACTACTTCAACTTTAGCACTTGTCCTGTGCGTGCCGTGTATGAAATAAAGTTGTTTCTTACTTTTTCTTTTTCTTTTAAAAATGATAAAAATTATCTTAAGCACTGGACATAAGCTAAAATTTGAAATAACTTAACTGGAACCGAAAGTCACAGGTATTGTAAAATGTTGATTTCGTCTGCAATGATAAGCAATCTGCAAAGATATTTTAATAGTATTGCATAGAAATGTGCAACAATGGGACATAACTATAGACAGAATCGATACGAAAAGAAATTGAAAAATTCACATGATTTGAATTCTCGATAGCACAAATAGTAGGAACATTAGTCAGCGATAGACGGAAGGAGGGTTCAAAGCCTAGCTTTGATTTTTTTCATGAAATATAATGACGCACAGAAAGGTGGTGTAATATGGAGCTGGTAGAAATCCTCTCATCTCAATAACTACAGGATGCAAGTAATCGATTTTTAAATCTTATTAGCGGCCCGCCCCTGCTTTGCACTGGTATAAAATATACATACAAACCTTCATCTTCAATCACTTGAAAAAAAAATAACTTTATTTAAAATAACCGCATCAAAATCCGTTGCGTAGTTTTACAGATTTAAGCATACAAGGGGACACAGGGACAGAAGATGCGACTTTGTTTTATACTATGTAGTGATGAATCATCATCTTAAAAGTGCTTATTTTAGTTTCATTGTAGTGATATTGTTTATTGGGATGTAAACTACTCTACTAAAACGTAAAATACTCATTTTCTTTCCGGTAAGGAATTTACGAACGAAACAGCTCAGCAAATAATCCAGGACCTCTGGGACGAAATACATATTTCGCACATCGAGTAAACTTCCCGGACAAACAGCGAAACTTTGTATTCGCCACTGTCATGAATATTTCGGTGTTTTACGATGACGATAAACTTTGGGAGAGAAGGCTTTATCTCAGTTAGTTCACGCACCTGTTTACGTCCCAATAAAATATAAAGAAACGTTTCGAATAAAGCCTCTACATAAAATTTGGCCAGCGATAAGAGAAAAATATAAAGCGGATCGCGCTTTTGTCTGATATCTTATCAACTTGCTTTTTATGTTTTAATAATAATGTTATCTTTTTTTTAATGACTAATATGTTGCCAACTTCGCGGTTTTTACAACTTCACCTGTCTTTGTGGGCTGAGCAGAGCGCTCAGCCCGAGACATCATTATTTAGATGGGTTGGGCTGTTACCTACAACGCCAGCAACTAGGGCTGTCTCCCGGGAGTCCGTACCTCGACTTGGTGCTGCGTTCAGGTTACTGGGTGGGCTTGAAGGGATATAATGGCCAATCGTCGCTCGGTGTTAGGCGCCGGGTGCAAGAGAACTTCGTCGCCGAGACCGGCGGCGAAGGTTTAGTGTAGTGTCCTGTGAGTTAGTGTTGCTTGGATTGGGAGGGAGGCTCGCGTTTGCCGCGGTTATAATGTTATCGCCATTCGGTGTTAGAGTACACTGCATGACGTACCGGGATCGATTCCCGGGTCGGGAAACTCAAAAATATGTTAATAATATACTTCTATCTACCAGTACCAGCTTTGAAAAACCTAAATTATAACTATCTCTCCATTAAGTAGGTAAATATAGTACTACTAGTAGTTTCCACTTCAACGTAAACAATAAGGGTAAATACCGTCTTTTTAATAAACATGGACTAACGTGGAAGTTAAATTAGTTTAATATCATAGTAATCCCATTGTAATTAAGACTAATAACAGATGGAACCTAGGCATACTTTACTCAATGTCTATCAATAAGACGGGTAGAGCCCAAAAAGAAAAAAAGGAAGGAGCCAGAGAATGTTGACTTTTTAATATTCATAGAGTAATTTTCCCCCGTGTTGGTTCGGGCTCCTTTGCAGAATAGACCATTTGCCTTCCTGCCAGGCAGCTCGTAAAAGGCGAGCATAGGCTTACCGTGACTAACACCGTGACACCTGACTAGGTGTTAGAGTTTCGCAGCGACTCACCCGGATTGATACCACCGTCTTACCTATTCCTACCGCCATAAAGTCATGACGCGTTCTGGTTTGGAAGGTGAGGTAGCCGGTAAGCTTGCTTTTGCTCGAGGCCTAATATCCCGGCCTCAGGTTGGCAACGCACCATTACCACCTTTGGTATCTCTAGGCGGCGTGAATTTCTTACCATCAGGAAATCCATCTGGCTGTTTGCCTTCCAATATCATAAAAAAAAACAATTCGGTGTCTCGGACCGCGGTTCCAGTTAATCCGGTCCCAGTCGCCGGAATCCTCATTCAACTACTACGGATTAAGTTCATGATGGAGGCTTAAGGGCCACTTGAACGTTTCAGGCTTAAATTTATTAATGAATGAAACTGTTAAATACTAAATGAATTAACCCTAGTTAGAAGGTAACACAGAGTTAAATATTTAAGCCAGGAACGTGCAGTTGGCCCTAAGTGGAAGAGTTTCGCTAGGACTCGCCCGGATTGTTACCACCGCCTTACTTCTTTCTACCGTCTACTTTTTTACTAATGAGTTCATCGTTCCTGATGAATTTCAAGTAATTTTAATTTTTAGTTCCCTGGGATAAATTTCCACATTTTTTAAAAAAGGAAAATTTAAAAATCCTTGTATAATCGTAACGTAATTTTATCTCCAGCTTCGCTATAAAATGATAACTTTTACGAGCTCTCGTAAAATCAAAATCAGCAATGCAAATATAAAGGCAATCGCACCCTTATATCTAACCAATGATCTAACTCTTCGTAAGTCACTTATCTCCGCCTGCAACTTTACTCGCGCTACTAAACCTATTTTTTTATGACTTAAATTATCTATATATTAATACGTAATGCCAAAATTTTGGGCCCCTTTTTACGAAAATTGCTCGGACGCTGGAGCATAAAATTTGGCACACTTATAGTTTATGTGTGGGAGAAGTGCAGAACGCTAATATCTAATATATAAAATTCTCGTGTCACAGTTTTCGTTGCCATTCTCCTCCGAAACGGCTAGACCGATTTTGATGAAATTTTTTGTGCTTATCCGGTATCTATGAGAATCGGCCAACATCTATTTTTCATCCCCCTAAATGTTAAGGGTGGTCAACCCCTAATTTTTTTTTTGCAATTTTCAGACAAATTTTATTTATTTTCATTTTTTTATGATACATCATATAAAAGTACATACAACCCTAAATTTTCACCCTTTTATCACCAACCCCTATTTTTAATAGTCATTTTTTATCCCGGGTCGATAACTGATCAATCGTCATTTAATTGGTTATATGGCAAAACAACGTTTGCTGGGTCAGCTAGTTTTATATAAATGGAACATTACCCACGCTACCATGCATTTGACCCACACAAACAAATATATACAATGATAGATGTAATGATAACGATAAAAGATCACAGATGCGCACTAAAAAGTTTGGAAACAAAATAGTTGGTCTTGAGAAATGAAGATGGCGTTCTTATCAACAAGATAATATAATTTATTATGGTCGAATTTCGACCAACAGGCGACTACTAGTTATTTTAAATATGCAGTCGAAGTCTATTAAAATGCGTAAGGCCATGCGATGCTGGTTCGGTCATGTGGAAAGACTGACAGATGAAAGATTGACAAAGCAGATATACAATGCGAATGTGGATGGATGTAGGTACCCGGGGAGACCAAGGCTGACATTCCACGATCAGATCACTCAGATATTATCCGAGGGTGCTGTCTTCGAAACCGGCGTGTTAGTGTGAAAAGGGTAATGAATGTGAAGGGAGCCAGACAGGTTTGTCAGGACCGGGAGGTCTGGCACTCGAAAATCTCTGCCTATTCCGTAAGGAATTTGGCGTGAAGATATGTAGGTATGTATGTACCTCTACATTAAGTATGAATATTCACAAGTTTTTAAGAAATAAATAATATGAAATATATATTTCTTATTGAAGCAGGCGTTACTTTGTGGACATTTAAACACATGAGCGTGTGTCAAGCTAAGTTCAAAGAAAAGAACTATCAACGCAATCACGCAGTAATATCCAGCACGCTTGAAATAATGTCTATCCTTCTTCTCGCGTAGGTTCCGGACTCCTTTCCATAATAAAATGCAAACTAGATTTCCCTGTCTACTGCTATCTACTATTGTGTTCCAATATGGAGGTTCGAATAGGCCATAGAATTTCTTACACTTATTGCCGGGGGTTTAAATTTTGCGTTTTTCTATGTATGAGAACATTCGCACTATTTCACTTTACATGTAGTTCAATAAGTCATTAAATAATAAAATTAGCCAACCGTTTTTGCTTTTACACCATCTTCAGGGCTATGTTAGCTTATTTTTATTTGTTCACAATATTATTATTTTATGACTTATTTAAAAATATACATAAAGTGAAACAATGCAAGTGTTTTCGAATATTAAAAAATACATAACTGAGTTTCACCAAGGGCCGAGGACAGAAACAATTTGATATGTAAATATTGCAATTTCTACAGGTTATTTAGTATATTTAGGTATAATTACATTTTATAAAAGTGCACAGTTCACTAAAGTATATTAATTTAAATGTTTGTTGGTTACCAAATTGGTAGCACCTTTATGGTATAGCACAATTAACGTCTTTTTTTCTTTTACAGGCGAAGAAATTTCTTACCATCGAGTAAGACGCTTTTGTGTCATCTTTCCAGTTTTAAAATACAGTCACCCAAACTCTGCTATATTTGTTATATTTAAGAACACTTGCACCTTCCTAGGTTACATTTAACTTTGAGTTAAACTTTAAAATATAAAGAGATATAAACCCAAGTTTGAAAGTAACTCAGATTTAAATGTTAAATCCATGAACGTGCCAGTGGCCTTTAGCTGCTTAATTATGTAGACATATTCATATAAAACTATTTGTCTTTTAATAAAACGTACATTCTAAATCTGAACTTCAAAATGTAACAGTTGATTGAAAATATAGCCCCTTTTAAGTTCCATGCGAGCGGTTCGGGCCTTTCAATTTCTGTGATGGCTTCATACGAACGACTTCAAGTGGTTTCCAAATATTGAGGGCTGCATATGTCTGAGATTCCCAATATACTGCTGCAATACGACTGAAGAGCTTCACTAGCACCTAAGTAGAGCTTATGAGCCACTGATCAAATACGTCGCGAGAACTGTCTGATACTTCTTTAGATATCGGAGGTGGAATTTATACGTACATGTACGAGTATAGGTACTTATTTTAAGACTAGTAGTAGTGTAAGGCCTCTTTTTTTCATTTATTTTATTACGCGCAAAGTTGACGAAAAAAATAATAATAGACCTCTTTCATATTTAATCTATCATTAAGTCACAATTTTGTTTAGAAAATGTAGACTTAATGACTGATTAGAAAGATAAGGGACTGAAGGGTCTGAATGCAGCCGTTAGACGATTAAGGTCTGTATGAGATTAGATGTGATTGTTAGTTCTGCATCTTACCGTTGCACTCAGAAACGTTAATTGATATTAAATCTACCATTAAATCACACTTTTCTACAGGAAATGTTGGCTTAGTGATTGATTAAAAGTTAATTAATATATCTGAGTGCAGCCGTAAGACCACAAAGTTGTATATTATGACGCTGCATCTTATGGCCACACCACACTAATCTATCATTAAGTCATAATTTTGTATAGGAAATGTTGACTTAATGACTGATTCAAAAATAGTTGACATCTCTGAGTGTGACCGTTAAGCTTATTAGTATCTTCACGCCTATATCCCCGAAGAGGTAGGCAGAGGTACAACCAAGGCACCTACGACTAACCGAAGACACTAAGTCCCACAATGTGATAAGTGGCAAGCCTATCGCCAACCGGGCACATTTCAAATCCCGACCAACATTTTTTTTAATTAGAAAATTGGAAAAATCCAATTTTCTTTTTGTTGGCCGACCCGGGATTCGAACCCGGAACCTCATGCAGTCAAGTCCAACACCTGGACCCCTACACCACATAGGCGATACACTTAAATAAGCTTATTACAGGAACAAATAGATATGATTAACCAATTTAACTAAATATTTTAACCTCTAGAGACCCTATATACTCAGACGAGTTCATAGATTTTTAAAAAACCCGTTCCCTTTGTTTTCGGCGAATTTGAATTTTGGCGCGCAATTTTAGGTGAGGACATAGTTCCGATGTACTCGTATGAGTACTTAACGAAAACTCACCGGAAAAGTTTTCTTAGTCTCCGTGCCACACCTTATATACAATATGAAATTATATTTTTTTTTTGAAAAAAAAAAGCTCCAGACTCTAGAGGTTAAATTTTCATATGTACCTACCTAAACATTTAAACATTGTGTTTTGTTAATTGATAGAACAAAGCGTGACTTTCCGGAAATCGATAATAAGGTGCTAAATTTATTTTAAAATACTTTAATATTTAACAGGTTGTTTAATGAGAGACAGTAAACTTATAAAATATCGTATCAAGCACTACGTGCTTTTATACAATTAAATGTTATTTTTTATCACATTTTTTAAAAAAAAGTAAATTTCTTCACGCCCATATTCCCGACTAGCCGAAGTCACTAAGTCCCACAATGTGATAGGTGGCAAGCCTATCGCCAACCGGGCACATATCCAATCACGGGCAACATTTTTGTTAGACAATTGGAAAATCCAAATTTTCTTTTTGTTGCCCCACCCGCGATTTGAGCTCCGGGACCTCTTGCAGTCAAGTCCAACACCTGGAGCGCTAGACAGAGGCGATAAAAAAAGTTTTTCTCAATTTTCTAACAAAAACACGTTGGTTTATGTATGCCTGGTGCATAGTCTTTCCATGTATCGCAATGTGGGGCTTAGTGTCTTCGGCTAGTCGCCGGTGCCTCTATGACTCTTCTTAAATCTTTCGATTGCCCGAGACTTCAACTCGTTGACTCGATAGGAGCAAACATTTCATGCTATGCCTGATCAAAACGTGAACCCATTTTGATAGAAATAATTTTATCACATAAACGTTCACATGTCTCTGACATACGAATATATGTGCAGAGCAGCCATGACAGACATCCAACACAAAAATCTGGTTATGGTAAATATTTATGAGAATTATCGACATGTCTGGAACGTTTTCCCTTGGATTTGACGATTTACGCTTTCGTAGGCGGTATTGTGAAATCTAAATCTTTCGTCGTTTATTATTTAGAAGGAAATATCTAGTTTTGTTTCGCTTTGCCATATTTTATTATTTATTATCAACTGATTTTGATCTCTCGTTACTTTAAAAACATTATAGACGATGTCTTCCAACAAATTTAACCTTCGAAGAAACTGTTTCTATCTTCCGATTATATTATTAAATTTAAATTCAATCTAATATGTAAATTGATAGAAACCAATGTTTAAAACCATCTGTAAACTCTATTATCCTCCAAATTATTGAAAAATCTTACCCTCTTGTTGGTACAGGGTCCTGTGTAGAATAGACCACCTGTCTTCCATCCAGGCAGCTCGTAACAGGCAAGCAAAGGTCAAATGTTTAAATAACTAAAAATACCACTGGTGGTAGAATACTGTCCAGTGACTTGCACAGGTATACAGGGCACAGGGATACACCGCCTTATTGTTTCCTGCCGCCATAACGACAATGTTAAAATTCAATCCGGAGGATGTTATACTTCGGCCATAAGACAGCGACGGATTCATAATTCCTATACCGTCTTATTTATAAAGATGAACTTAGGTAGGCGTAAAATTAAGTTGATATTATAGTCTGTATCACATTGTAATAAAGACTATATACGAGGTTGAACCTTGCCGTACTTTACTCGGTGTTTATTAACAGGAAGGATAGTGTCTAAAGACTACGTTTATCTCTTACCATTTGTAAGCCGTTAGGTTGTTAGCTATTTTGTCATATAAAAAATTTTGAAGACCTAGTCTAATTGAATATATTATTGAAATAATCTAGTAATTTAAAAAGATTACGAGTAGATGTAAAGAGCTCGCTAGGTGAGACTGAGTGTGGCAAAAATTGGAACTATTTAGACATTCGTCGAATCTATATATTAATGCCAAAACTTTGGACCCCTTTTTACGAAAAATGCGCTGACGGATATGAAATTTGGCAAACTTATAGTTTATGTGTAGGAGAAGTGCAGAACGCTAATATTTTTCAATAATAATGCTTATAAAGTACATTAAATCAACAAATAAAACATTAGCCACACTACTATACATTTGACACACACAAACAACTATATTGATGTTGACGATAAATCACAGATGCCGCACTAACTATTCAGGAAACAAAATAGTTGGTCTTGAGAAATGAAGATGGCGTTCTTATCAACAAGATATTAAAATTTGGATATTAAAATATTAAAATGGTCGAATTTCGAACAATGGGCGACCACTAGTGTTATTAGATTCACAGTAGTTGCCATAGAAACACGGTATTTTTGGAAAACCCGGTTTACAGCAGTAGGTACCTCTTTAAGTATTTACTAATTACAGAGAGTATTTTGATTTGTAACTTTTGATGTGGGTACCTATATTTTTAGGCTATTATAAAACACTGGTTTATTGGAAAAATTTAATAAAAACAAGTACATATTCATTCAAATATATTTTTTTGTAACTTTAACATCATATGGATAATCCTATTAATATTATAAATGCGAAAGTTTCTCTGTTTGTTTGTTCCTCTTTCACACAAAAACCCGATTTTCATGAAATTTGATACATATATAGAGGGTAACTTAGATTAACACATAGTATAGTTTTTGTCCGAAACAATGTTCCTGTGAGACCACGCGGGCAACGCCATGGGCAACAGCTATTATGTAATAAAAGTTAATTATTTAAGTTCAACGGTAGATAACCGTTTCATCAATATTGAAAGAAAGAAAAATTAGATTTAATTAATAAATACGCTTTATTATTTATTTATTATCCATCAAAAATTACAAAAATAAACACGCTTTCACTTACAATACGACATTTTACGTAAGGTACGCAAAGGTGGTCTTATCGCTTCGGAGCGATCTCTGCCAGACAACCTTAAAATTTAATGGCCACCGTAAAAACTTTTTTAGTTAGTTGTTTATCTTGTCAATTATTGGTAATATTTTTTTCTAGCAGTTAAATAAATTTCTATGTTTAGGAATCTGCGCCCTCCTTCACACTCTTATCTGGTCATCTCTACGCCAAGAATCTTGATAAAATCCTGATTCCTCGTTTATGGTTGGTAAAGCGCCATAATTCATTACTCCTTATGGTGGTTCATGCTTGTAGGTGCCGAGCATTACTTACCATTTAAAATCAGCTTTTTTTCCTTTCAATCCCTTAAAACTATAAAAGTAAAGCAAAAGCCACTTGAGCCACAAGCAATTTTATTCCGTATTCGAGTCGGTATTTACAATGCAAAATAGGCATTCTTTGGGAAGGCCGGTAATGTATACCCACGTCGTAGGCAGTTTTATCTTTCACTTCGACCAGTAAGGATCGGATTTCTCTCTATCTTAGAATAATATAGATTGAAGTAACTAGTTTTTTTGGAAGGGAAACAAGGAAACGGATTTTATAATCTAATAAAATAAAATGTCCTGCCTAACCGATTCATCATCGCTGAGCAAAAACTGTTACAGTGACAGCTATGCAATTTGATGAATAGGGTAGTTATATTGAGTAGACGCTCACTAAGTACGGAATTTGGGAAATTCTACTCTTAAGGGGGTAAAATATGGATTGACAGTTTGTATAGAAGACCATCATTTTTAAGTTAGAAATATGAAATTTTAATTTTGGGCTACTTATTTAAATATAAATAAATAATTAATTATATATGGAATTTGTCTGGAATTTGTCTCCTAAGAGGGTGAAATAGGGGTTGAAAATTTGTATTGAAAATCGTCGTTTTTTAAAGTTAGAAACTTGAAACTTTATTGTTTACCTACTTATTAAAAAAACTAGATACGTATTGAAACGTTACTGCAAATTCTACCCCTAAGGGGCTGAAATAGGGGTTAAAAGTTTGTATTAAAGTTCTTACTAATGGGCTATAATCAGTAAATATATTAAATGCCACGCGAACAAAGCCGCGGGTAACAGCTAGTAATAAGATATTCACCGAATGGTAATTACATCTTGAGGCTAAGATATTAAGCCCGTTGAAGTAAATTTTATGCAAATATGTTTTAAATCTTAACAAACACTAGAATATATCAAAACCTTATAAAACACTTATGTATGGTCAGTCGCCAATAATTTTAGGTGGACTGTACGATGCGTGTCGACAATTTCCAGAAGCCGCTTTGCGCCTATTTATCGTGAAATTATTAATGGTACTAAAAGCATTTAACAAACATAAAACAAAAAGTTGAGAGGTGTCAAGGGACACCCGGAAGGAACGAAGTTCTCTCTCCCCCCCTCTCTCTCTCAATCTCTACCAATCTCTAGTAATTTCTATCTCTATCTCTATCTCTCTTATAGAGAGAGACAGACAGAGAAACATGAAAAAAAAAGAAAAGAAAAAAGAAAATAAAAACAAAAAAAAGAAAAAATAATAAAAAAAATTGCCCGACCCGGGATTCGAACCCGGGACCTCATGCAGTCAAGTCCAACAACTGAACCGCTAGACCACAGAGCAAAAAGTGTCGTGACAACATTTTCGTAAGAATTTTTTCCGTCTAGCCACTTTTCACAACGCGCAATAAGGAACTTCGTCCCAATATTACCCGCAGCTTAATCCCAAGATAACAACCTATTATATCAAACTGCTATTTAAACTTACATGGTGTTGGCCGTCTGATTATAGATTTATATATACTGATTGTAGATTAAATTAGTATAGTTTTAGAGAGTGAGTCTGGCTTTGGAATTCGATTTATCACAATATAGTATAACTGAACGTACTAGTTAAACAATACAACAAACTAAGTTACTCTGAAACCGCTAGCGGGTGAAGTAGTCATTATATTTCTGTGTGATGTGTGTATGTGTGTGTTGGATTTCATATAGTTCAAATAAATGTACTACATAATCACACAATTAGAAAAGCAAACCCTCCTTTGAATCAGTTAAGTAAAAACTATAAAATACGCTAGTATTTGAGTTACCGAGGTATTTTATTCTGTATTCCTGTATTTACAATGCAAATAAGGCATTATTCAGGAGCCGGTAATGGCACCCGCCATCGAAGGCTGTTTTATCTTTTATTCTGTTGAGTGGAAATGCGTTTTTAGGTTGTCCCGCAATCATAAAGTTTGTACATATGTCACATTTAAACCTGCTCGTTCAATGTTTGCTTCTAAACTGCCTCCAAAAGGAAAAGGGTATCATATTCTTTTTTGATGATTGGTATGCGAATATTCGGCTAATAAAATAAATAAATAAATAATAAATATCCCTGGACAAGTCACACAAATTGAATCTAACCCAAAAGTAAGCAAATTATATGCTTGTGTTATGGGTGTTAGTCGCCGATTATATTACATAAAAATGCTTATATAGATACCACAAAATATTTAGTAAACACCCAGACCCGGAAATGCAGACATTTAAATGTTCATCATACAAATGCAATATGGGGGCAACGTCGGGAATCGAACCCGAGATTCGCAGTTGGTCGTTGTAGTTAAGATATATACGCTAGCAATTTCACCAAAGAGCCGGTCGAGTCATTTAAAGATTTTAGTGATCCTTTTTAGGGAAAGTAGTTTATGGTTATGATTTCGCTATGGTCCCATTTAAATTGGATCAAAATCGGATTTGTGTACACGAAATTCAATAACTACAAAAAAAATTAAGTCCATGTTCTCTCCCGATCCCAAAAAAATCCATTTTGTATTTTCCTTTCTTTAGGTTTTGGCCTTCACGTTAGTATTTAGCCATTACTCAAGTAGTAATTTGCATCAAATTTTATATCAACTTCAATTAACTTTAATTAGTCATCAGTAAGTCCTGTCAGGCTCTTGGGTAAAACGGTGGCCTTTTTACACAAGCTCATGTAATGAGTTTTGGCGGCAACGAGGGAATATATGATACGCTAATTTCTTCATGATTATTTCACTTGTGCACTTTCACTGAACAAAATTGTACAAAATGCCACCAAAATTGACTAATTTCACTCAATATTAACACGAAATTAAATAATTATGAAAAAAACTTGGACCATCTTTTCTCTCGATGGCGCCAAAACTCCCATTTTGTATTTTAATATTCGTTACTACAGTGCAAAACATGCAATTAGTAGCAGTAATACCTTTTTCTGGGAAAACTTCTTTAGCGGCGTTGCGCACTTTTTTTGGAATGGGTAAAAACTTCTAAACTCGCATCAGACGGATGGAGAGTAAACACCTACTGGAAAGGATAACATATTGGAAACGTCATCTGACTCGATAGCCTATAGCATTTTTTATTGTAGCAAGGAGTGCTTTATTTTTCTTTTTAAAACGTGAATTGGAACATGAAAGCTTTTCGGAGTTTAGGAATGGGATTTAATTTTTACCGATTTCACGTTTTTGAATGTGGTTATAATTCCAACTGACAGTGTTGACTTTTAAGGCTGGATTTCACAGTCGAATTGAAATGCGGTTAACGTCAGAAATTATAAAATAATATGCCAGTTTTGGCGCCATTGTGAATGAAGATGGTTATAATTTTTCCATTAGTAATGAATTATTAATTGTGTTTATATTGAGTGATATTAGTTAATTTTGGTTGCATTTTGTACAATTTTGTTCAGTGACAGTGCATAAATGAAATAATCATGAAGAAATTTGCGTATCGTGTATTTCCCCGTTGCCGCCAAATATCACTATGTGAGCTTGAGTAATGAGGCCACCGCTTTACTCAAGACCCGAAGTGACTATTGAAGACTTGTGACTAATTTTGAATAATTGAAATCCGATTTTGGTAAATCGGTTAACTTGATGCAAATTTCTACGTGATTAATGGCAAAATGCTAACTATTGGACGTGCTAAGTAGGCTATCAGGATATGAGATTACGAACATTATTAATTTTAAAAGAGTAAATAGGCTTACCGTGACTAGCACAGTGACATCTGACTAGGTGGTAGAGTTGCAGCTTTGAGCAGAAATTGGTAAAACCACCTTACCTATTCCTGCCGCCATAACGTCATGACGTGTTCCGGTTCGGAGGGTAAGGTAGCCGATAAACTTACTTTTGCTCGAGGCCTAACATCCCGACCTCAGTTTGGCAACGCACCATTACCGCCTTTTGTGTCTCTAGGCGGCGTGAATTTCTTACCGTTCTACAACTATTATTTCCATGGTGTTTATAGAAGACAGTTTTCTTTTACTTTCAGTAGGGTAAATAGGTGATGCAATCAAAGAACCTCCGTCTTATTCCTTCTCATACACTATGCAATAAGAATACGGAGCTAAAGCATTGGTGCTTCAGTGGCAGGACGTTTTAATTACAGCCTAAGCAGTATCAACTAATGACGCTACTTTCCGGTAACAGTATACCATCGATGAGGCATCAGTTAGCTTTAATTTATTTGTTCTACTGGACAGTGTTATAACTCCGTCCTTGTTATATCAGAGTCCGGGCCGATACGGATAAAAAATATACTCAGATACCCGGATCAACTTGGGGATAGAACGATTTTTTTTGTTATTGTCAGGAGAAGGTTAAAATAAAAATATCAATATTCTCAATTAGGACAGGACAATCATTGGCAGGTCAGCTAGTACAAAATAAAATGAGCTACATATATCTTAAGGTATATTAATGATTACTCAGATATAAGGAATGAATTTCAAAATACAATCTTAAACTGAATCGGAAAACCCACACGTAGATAGTTGTCTTCTTCATTTGCTGCCGTAGTTTTTTGCAATTTTATTACTTGCCATATAAGTTACCATCATACAGATCCATTTCCTTTTTAATTTCTGTAGACTCTTTTGGCATATCCTCATCACTGCTCATTTCTTGCTTAATATCTTTAAATTCAATGTGAAGTCCATCGTCACTATCATCAGATTCACTCTCAGAACTACTACTATTTGATAAAAAACCAACTATCATTTCCTCCTCGTGTTTTTCTTGCAAGCGATCATTCTTCCAGTACTTGTCTCGAAGATCATCAACTTTTTTAACTTCTTTTTTCCAATCAGTTTCATTAATGCTCTTGATTGCATTCTTAATTAGTGCTATCATATCGTTTTCTGACTGTTCCACACTACTCTCAGCTATTTTCCTTTCAATTAGATTCCAAATATACTCTAAAGGATTTAAATCAAACATATTAGGCGGTAGACGTAAACCTTCATGTCCATGTTCCTTTAATAATTCTTCAACCACATACTTTTTAGGGGGCTTATTCGCTTGTAATACATAGAAAAGTTCAGTTTTGGTCATTCTCTCATCAAATTCAACATTATGGGCTATCAACCAGTTTTTAATAACTTTTATTGTAGCTGTACAATTTGGTGATTTGTCTGTCTGTAATAAAGGTATGTTGTTATCTATAACAACGATGCTGTTAGATGGTAAATTTGGAACGACGTTTTCAGTTAACCATTTTTTAAACTCTGCTGAATCCATCTCATGCCGGTTATCACCCATGCCGTCCTTGCATTTGTATATCAATTCAGTGCTATTTATAAATCCGTTTTCGCCTCCTGTGTGAATAATTGCCCATCTTTGCATTGTTTTTTTTCCAACGTTATACGAGGTGATCCATGTTTCTCCTAAAAATAAAACAGGCTTTTTGTCTGTTTCATCATTTTCTCGTAGACGCCGAAGATATCTTGCACGCCATGCTCGAATCGCAGGTTTTTGTATCAAATGGTGTTTAGATTTTGTGACTTTTTTGAATTCATAACCTATAGTTTTTAAAACTTGACTCAAATATGTCGTTTGTCCTGGGAAGCTGATTTCATGTTTTGCCGCAGCTAATATCTTTTTTAAGGTTGGTATTTCTTTTCTCAAATAGAAACCGTCAATGATGTTTCTCATAGTACAAAGGTCGAAGTTGTCCAACTGCATTTTGTTGCTTATTCGTTTCCGCCTTTTACCTGGTGTGGTTAATTTAATTTCTTTGGAAGTGGAGGCAGTTAAAGTTCGTAACGCCTTAGCTTCTTTCTTAATCCTCATCAACGTACCTTGAGAAACACCCGTCGCCGCACAAGTTCTGTCTAACGCTCGATTTATTGGCATACTTATACATTGATTTCGTTTCTCACTTTCAAAAAACTCCAGTACTCTCAACACTAGATTCCTATCCTTACCATGAAGAGTTTTGCCCATTTTAAAACAATATCTATAACAAATTAAAGCGGACTACATAAAAATCTATTCGTAACTGCGACCAACTCAAGCATGCACCTCATTGGAATGCCGCTTCCCCCACTACAGTCCGCTTGTCAAACCAGTCCCAATGTAGCTACAACTAGTGTGGTTCTACAATGAACTATCGATAACCAATCCAAATCTACACAGTGTATTACGTTTTAATTTTAATGTAATTTTGTGAATAGAATTTATAAATAGATTACATTGTTATTATCATTAATTGTTTTTCAAATTAGTTCGCTTTAAGATATTTTATCAATGGAGCAGAAGATTTTATTTTCGACCAATTAAGTACCCACATAATAAAAGTAAGAAGTTAAAAACAGGGTTATCCTTAAATATATTAGGTATGACTGCCTTGTTGGCCGCGTTGCAAGCGTACATATACGCCTAATTCTATCGGCCAAGCGTGAGGATCGGGTTCGATTGCGGACGGGGGCAGCCATTGGTGAGATGAACATTTAGGTGTCTGCATTTCCGGGTTTGGGTATTTATTAAATTTATTCGGGTATTCATTTAAGTATTTTTTTTATTTATTAGAATCGTTGACTAATACCCATAACATAAGCATGTAATTTGCTTACTTTGGGCTAATCCTTTTAAATTCAATTTATGTAGCTTGTCCAGGCATATTTATATTAATATTTATATTTAGGTATATTTATATTTTACGTTGTGGATATAGCCTTACATTTATGTCATGCCATATCAGTTTTAATTTAGCCCATCATACAAGTAATCTTTGAAGTTTATATCATATTTTCTATACGTGACTTTTGTAATAGAATGGTATTTTTCGCAAGTATAAAAGAAAAAATCTTTTAAAAAATGTTGCAGGAAACAAATTCAATTCACATGCCATGATATTATGAATTAACCAATCCAAAACTATCCCAAAAATTATTGTATTTGTCAAAGTGATCATAAAGGTCTACACCGTATTGCTATAGAAACTCTAGTTAATAAAACAAATCACAATATATACAAGAACAAAATGCAAGTATGCGACAGGCGAGTCTTATTTTATAATTTAGTTTCATTAAATTTACTCACGAGTCAGTCTATGGAGTGGAATATCTATAGTCTCATATTGGCTATTTGTTCAAAGAAGTTTAGTACCGATATCGATAGTTGCCAATCCCCAGCTCTGATGTAAACATCGACAGTACGCCACAAGGCTACGCTTATCCCCCCGTAACCGTACCGCGCATGTCATTTTATCGCGGCCAACCGCTGGACGAGCGAGATAGCGTGACTCATTTTGTCCCTCTCGACCTTGATGAATCAACACCGGTCTTTACAATACTACTGACGTCGATGACGTCACACGATGCTATGTGGCGAATTTTAAACTTCTTGTTTGATTGATAAGTTAATCAGCTTTAACTCTCTAAATCGGAGTACGATGATAACGAGCACTGCGTTACGAAACTTTCTATAGACCTAATGGGACCAGTAGACACCATAGATGTTATAAGTGCGTTTACCTGTAGTCGAGGTGTCAGGTATAATGTTCAAATCTACCTGGTACCCTATCCTCCGAATCGGAACATTATAAAGCTAAACACTATCAATAAAGCGGCAAGAAAGCGGAGTTCGACCCAAGCAAGCAAGTTGTTCAATACTACTCTAATAGCAGTATTTTAAAAAAAAGGCACACATATTAAAACCGAAAGTTTTTTGTTTTTTTTTTTATATAAATGTATCTTACCTGCCTACCGCCGTATATCTACTGCGGCCGTAAGCTATACCTATTTTAGAAATAAAATCGGTTAAATTGAAGCACTGTTTTTGTTCGTAATAGGTTTTATGTGCAAAATAATATTTTAATTAACCTTAAGTAAGTACGCTCTTATAATCTTCTCCTTTTTCAAGTCGGATGAAATACGCAAAATTTTGTAAAGTGTAGATCATACAGATTTTGTTTCTAATATTGTCAATGAAATAAAAATTGAGAGAGCATTAAAGTTTTTATTTGTTTATAAACCGTATACCTACTTAAAAGTACGTCATTCATTATTGCCCTTTCGGCTCAAACCCTTCGAAAACTTTTTTTTATGTAATGGAAGGCAAACAAGCAGACGGATTTTCTGATACTAAGAAATTCACGCTGCCTAGAGACACCAAAGATGGTAATGGTGTGTTACCAACCTGAAGCCGGGATGTTAGGCCTCGAGCAAAAGTAAGTTTACCGGCTGCCTTACCCTCCGAACTAGAACACGTCAACGGCAAGCATTGGACGTTATGGCGATAGGAATAGGTAAGGAGGTGGTACCAAACCGGGCGAGTTGCTGCGAAACTACCACCTAGTAGGATGTCACGGTGTTAGTCACGGTAAGCCTAATTTCTTACATCGGCCAAACTATAGCCGCCTTATTGATAAACGAAGACTAAAGTGCTCCAAAGTTTAAGTTGACATTACATTAGGCTACACTTTATTGTTTATGTAGGAACTTAGTATTTCCACAGTCTTATCAGGTAGGTAGAATTCTTAATATGGTATTTCAGTGTCATAAAGGCAGTCGGATAGTGTCAACTTAAATCTTAGAGAACTTTAATAAGACGGAAAATAAACGAATAAAAATAATATCTTCTCCATCTCCGTAGATGAAGTTTTTTTTATGATATTGGAAGACAAACAAGCAGACGGATTTCCTGATGTTAAGAAATTCACGCTGCCTAGAGACACCAAAGGTGGTATGGTGCGTTGCCAACCTGAGGCCGGGATGTTAGGCCTCGAACAAAAGTAAGTTTACCGGCTACCTTACCCTCCGAACCGGAACACGTCATGACGTTATGGCGGTAGGAATAGGTAAGGCGGTGGTACTAATCCGGATGAGACACTTCTTAACTCTAACTTAACCTAGTCAGATGTCATGGTGTTAATGACAGTGAGCCTATGCTCGCCTTTTACGAGCTGCCTGGCAAGGAAGGCAGATGGTCTATTCTACAAAGGAGCCCGGACCAACACGGGGGAACCCGTTAAAGTAAAAACATTTCAACAATAACATTTAAATTTTTATAACTCAACATAATATTTTCATACTTTGATATTAGGAAAATAAGGTACTTTATAAAACTGTACCATCTCAAAGGGAAATTATTATACATATTGTATGTAAGATGCTTTCGCACATCTGAACATAATGTGAGATTCTAAACTCATTGTTCCAGCGCTATTGTGTAGTATTTCAATAAACCGACAACATCCAAACAATGTATTACAATGTAGTGCAAAATGGAGCTAGTAAGGTTTTATTAAAATTATTACATGAAATAGCTTTTATCTAAAAATGGCTTAAAGATATAAAACATGTCTCTGAAGACATAGTCCGACTATAAAAAATATGTTTATAGAATAATATAGTTATAGAAATGTTCTAGTATTTGTATAGTAAGAAATAGAAAAATCTTTTTCATTATGTTTGGATTTTTTAATGTAATTAATAGGCCACAAAACAAAATTCCTGATGACATTCTTTTCTTTCTTTCTTTAGGTTTTGGCAATCTCGTTAGTATTTTGCCATTAGTCAAGTAGAAATTTGCATCAAATTTTATTTCAAATTTAATTAGTCATTAGTCATAAGTCGTCAGTAAGTCATGTCAGGCTCTTGGGTAAAGCGGTGGCCTTTTTACACAAGTTCATGTAATGAGCTTTGGCGGCAACAAGGAAGTATACGATACGCTAATTTCTTCATGATTAAATCTAAATAAAATTATTTAATTTACAATTTTCCGCCAAAAAAATTGGAAAATTGCAAATTAAATAATTTTATTTAGATTTAAGTATGGATTTCCGCAAAGTAACGCCTTCTTCTATTAATTTTCTTCATGATTATTTCATTTGTGCACTTTCACTGAACAAAATTGTACAAAATGCCACCAAAATTGACTAATTTCACTCAATATTAACACGAAATTCAATAATTATGAAAAAACTTTGACCATCTTTTCTCTCGATGGCGCCAAAACTCCCTGCTGACTGCTTAATGATTTCGACAATTGACTAGTGCGTTACTAATAGTAGGTAGGGATAGTTTGTTACATCTGTTAGACTGGTATCACCATCATAGTGAATTCAAATTTGAAATAGTCAGGAATTTGTTGCTAAATTATAAGCCACTTTACGAAAAAAAATATCAAAATTCATTCATAATTGGCAGATAAACATCATAACAAACATTCTCAAAAAACAACAACCTAGGTCCTAGAGACGAATTTCGAACCTCTTAATTTTTTTGAATTGATTAAAAATTACTCTACTATCGGCTCAAAAAGTTGAATCGAAGTAAAACCTCATACGTTACGTTCATTTTTCCTTTATCTATTCTGTCTGAATAAAACAACTTTGAATAATACTAAAATAACTATTTTCAGAGGTTATTCGAGAAATCACAAACGAAAACGCTTAAAAGCTTAAAAAGACATCGAGAGGACAGTTCCAATTTAATTAAAAACATTCAAGCTGCAGACGAAATAATTGTGTCTAGCAAAATCAATTACAGAACAACATGCTGCAAAAAGTCAACTGGAGAGAACGATCAAACGATCAGACTAGACTTGTAGGGTTACTCTTAAATCTCGATATCATGGGATTTGGAAATTGGATTCGAATATAACATTTTAGGTACTTTTGAACACTACTACACTACTAGCGGATCATTAACACTTGGTTACAAATAAATTCAACGAATACGATACAATATTTTTGTTTACTTTTTTTATGATAATGGAAGGCAAACAAGCAGGTTAATTTCATGACGGTAAGAAATTCACGCCGCCTAGAGACACCATAGGTGGTAATGGTACGTTGCCAACCTGAGGCCGGGATGTTAGGCCTCTCGCAAAACTAAGTTTAACGACTACCTTGCCCTCTGAAATGGAACACGTCAACGGCAAGCGATGGATGGTGGCAGGAATAGGTAAGGCGGTGGTACCAATCCGGGCGAGTCGCTGCAAAACTCTGCCACCTAGTAGGATGTCACGGTGTTAGTGACGTTAAGGCTATGCTTGCCTTTTACGAGCTGCCTGGCAGGAAGGCAGATGGTCTATTCTGCGAAGGAGCCCGGACTAACACGGGTAATTTGTTGTTGGTCGCCAGTATTTTGTTCAAGAGTTCCTAAATGACATACTCGATTTCAATTTAAAATATTGCATGAATCGAGGTTCAAGAGTAGCACTACTGGTACCTATATCGTAATTGTACCTATTCAACAGATGCATGCAAAAATAAACATTTTTAATCGATCCCAAACAGAAGCTTATCAATTCCACCATAAGTTTTTTGTGTGTTTACTCGGCCAATAACGACTAGATTTTAAAGGTTATTTTTTGTAAAGGTCACGATTCCTAAGTTATCCCATATAATATATGTTTGTTCATGATCTGATCAATCGTTTTTGAGTACATACATACATATCTTCCCTTACAAGGTAGGCAGAGAATTTCCAGTGCCAGACCTCACGGGCCTGTCGGCTTGTCGGGAGTGTCAGACCTGTCAGGCTTCCTTCACGTTCATTACCCTTTTCATACAAACACGCCGATTTCCGAGTGATCTGATCGTGGAATCTCAACCTTGGTCTCCCCGGGTACCTACATCCATACACATTCGCATTGTATATCTGCTTTGTCAATTTTTCATCTGTCATTCTTTCCACATGACCGAACCAGCGGAGCATGCCCTTTCGCATTTTAACACCAACACTTTCTTTCAAACCCACTCTTTCTAGGATCTCACTGTTACACTACCACATACACGTTTTTGAGTAATATTTAATAAGGCACACATTTTTATAGCATCGCGTTGGTGATCTAGTGATCAAATCCCTTAACTTCATGACGTTGCGGGTTCGATTTCCGGTTACAACCAAAAAGGTAGGTATGTGTTTTTTCAATTTTCTAATAAAAACCGCGTTGTCCGAATTGGTTAACGGCCTGGCTGATGATAGGTTTCCCACAATCACAATGTAAAATAGTGTCTTTGGCTGTTGAATATGTTGTATCTCTGCTTTCTACTTTCGGGGTACAGGCGTGAAGACACTGTAGGATAAAGGCTTCGGCGTGGTACCTACCCGTTAAGACCGGACTAATAATGCGACCCGACTTAACGCTTGAATACATTACTATTTTCACGTATCTGGACGACACGATGTCGAAATGAAATTAAAGTCGGTTTTTTTGTAGTTTTACTCCTGTTAAAATATTATAGGAGGAAATTTGAAAAAAGAAAAAAAATTTGACGATAAGAAGAAAAAGAAATAAAAAATAAGGGTACGTTTCGAACAGAGTTAGTTTTGGAGCAAGATATTACCTATACAAAAACAAAAAATCATAGACCTGTTTTCGCTATCAGGTTTGTAACAATAAGTGAACGATGATTGTAAACATTTTGGGTACAAACAAAATAACAGAATCGAGGAAAACCAATTACACAACAGCACAAAGCGAACTGCTAAAAGTGAACTCCGAACATAATATAAACGACTGGCGCCTATCAAGAACATTAATTATCGTCTCTATCGAAAATTATATCGAATTAAGAACATTTATAAAAAAATAACATAACTTCTTTATTTTAAATAAAACAATACTCGTTTGGCATTAGACACTTAAGTATTTCATATTTTTCGTAATAAAAAAGTCGAATTATATTTTCAAGAACATTTTCGCAAATCGTGATGTAAATACATTTTTACGTCGGTATTTTAACCACTTTTTAAGTTCTTTTGTAACATTAAGTAAATTTGGCATTTTGTAAACTTAACGTTTATTTTAAATGCGCAAGTGAAGAATTTATGAAGAAATTAGTGAATTTTCCTAGTTGCCGTCAAATCGCATTAAATTATCTTAAATAAGGAGGCCATCGCTTTACCTAAGAGCCTGACATTACTTTCTGTGACGACATATAACTAATTTTAAATAATCTGAGCCCGATTTTGCTCAATCGGTTTACTTAATGTAAACATATTATACTTGACTAATGGCAGATGATAACGCTAATGCCAAAAACTAAGTAATAAAAGCGTAATTTATTCCTGAAAGATTGGCAACATTAGTTGATGTCGGTGATCATTTATCTATCAAAAAATACTTTTTCAATATGGAAACATTTGAACATCACAACTTCGAAAACTTTAGAGCTATGCTCGGTTTTACTCTGCAAGATATGATCCGTAATTCGGTGATCCGCAAGGGAATGATAGTGACCGACATAGTTCAGAGAGTCAGCAAGCGGAAGTGGCAATGGACAGGCCACGTTTCTAGCAGAACCGACAACCGCTGGGAAAGAAAGGTTCTCGAGTGGCGGCCCCGCGCCGGAGGACGTAGTGTTGGACGACCTCCCACCCAGTGGACTGATGACCGAGTCAAAGTCGGGGGGAGTCGCTGGATACAAGCGGCTGGTGACCTTGATTTGTGGCGCTCTTTGGGGAAGGCCTATATCCAGCAGTGGACGTACTCCGGCTGATGATGATGATGCTGATGAACTTCGCAAACATATTCCGCAAATATGTCATTTTCATTTCGTTTCAAGAAACCTGGCCTTGATTCCCGGGTAGGACAAAATGTTTTGTTCTAATTACCTAACAAAGGTAACACAAGTTCGCCAACGAATACATTTTGGGACTCTTAACTTCTGTCTACCTCTTCAGGGATATGGGCATCAAGATACTTTTTTATTTTAAGATCGTGTAATAGGTAGGTAAGAATAATAGCTAATGAAATTTTCAAGAATACTTGCTACCGTATTAGATTTAAAACTGTTCAATGAGTCATATTTAACATATTTAAGTAGATAATTTTTATTCCCAAGTTATGCTCTTTTTATTAAGATGTTTTTCTAGATTATTCTATAAGTCGTCACTTATACACGTCACAGTCGATAAATTACTTAGCTAATAACAGTGTGCTTTTCATTCTTGTGATGCACACTCCATTTTAATAAAGTAAGAATATTTTTTAATAATAATAATATTAAACACATTCCGTGCGTAAGTACCAGATCTTAATTTTAGTACTATAGTCGTATATTTTCTGAATGAATAATGCCAATCTTGTGGTTTGGTCTGTGTATATAACCAAGTCGAGAAAAAGGATGAGGTTCTCAATTCGACTGTATGATTTTTTATATGTTTGTTACGTGATTACTCCCTTAAAAGTCAACCTATTTTGATGTTTTTTTTAAATTTAGGTCATGATTCTGAGGTACTCCCTAATTTCATCATAATAAGAATAGTAGTTTTTGAGTTACACTTAATTGTTTTACACTTTATTTGTAAAGCACAAAAAGTAGTAAAAATTAAACATCTTTCATAAAATAATATTATTCAATGTTTTAATCATGAAGTTGTACAGTAATAATACCATACGTATTACGACACATGACGTCAGTGCTTGCCGTTGACGTGTTCCAGTTCGGAGTATAAGGTAGCCGGTAAACTTACTTTTGCTCGAGGCCTAACATCCTGGCCTCAGTTTGGCAACGCACCATTACCAACTTTGGTGTATCTACACGGCGTGAATTTCTTACCATCAGGAAATCCGTCTGCTTGTTTGCCTTCCAAGATCATATAAAAACGCCAAGGAATTAAGAATCTTCTCATTTTAAAGTTAGTAAGTGAGAACAATTGATTGCAATTTTTAGTTAATAGTAAATCGTGATATGAAATAAAACAATTACTTGCGCCATTTTTATATTCCTTCGTTAAATAAAAGTAACAATGCCTGATTATCGCAAATTAAACAACAATTACTATCACGATAAAATTTTGCGGTTAAAAGTAAAACGGTGATAATTTTGAACTGCATTGGATAATCGCTCGTTTGTTCGAATAAATAGGTGTGGTTTATAAATTAAATTGACTTAAATTGTCAATAAGTAGGTAGACGACCCGGCGAACTTTTTATCACACATACATATCTTCAGGCCAAGTCCGTTACAAGGTAGGTCTGTGTCTATTGTATTGAGCGCCAGACCTCATGATCCTGACAAACTCCTATCTGTCTAGTCTGGCTTCCTCCACTTTCATAACACTTTTCATACAACCACGCCAGTTTGGAAGACTCTTGATACGACCCTCGGATAATATCCGAGCGATCTGGTCTGATCTGATCTGACTTCGTACAATTTACTTTAACAACTACTAACAATGTGTATGATTAAAACATTATTTTTCGCATTTCCCTGCGATTTTCCCGGATTTTCTTTTTATAATAACAATAGCTCTTGACAGCTGAAACCAACACAACAAAAACAGAATTATCAACATCGGTCCATCCGTTCAGGAGTGATGGGAATGACCACGCGAAATGGGGATTCATTTTTATATATACGAGAGGCCTTCAATAATTACTTAGCCTCATCGCCCCATGGCGTTGTTGTTACAAAAGAGTTTTACTATCGTGCAGTAAATACTTTTTGAAGTCCATCAAGTAGTTTTCAGTCTTTTCCCTTCATTTGTTTTGTTTTTGAATTATCATTGCTATTGGTACGATAACAACACTGTGTTGTAATACGTTGTGAAAACGCATCGCAAAAATGTACAATGTCGCTAAACGCAACGCAAGTTCCGATGCGGTGCCGCACATATGCGGTAAAGTTTTTACGTCATATTATTATTTTACGCGTTGCATTACGATGCGAATTCTTAGCACGGTTTTGTGACCGCGTCCTTATTCATACACCTATTACTAATGTCCTAGCTTTTGCGACATGTTATTTATTATTTTCCGTTTTAATCTTTAACAGAAATATTCCAACAATACCTTTAAGGTACCCTGCTATAGAAAATAAATCTATTCCATGTCCTCGAAAGTGAAAAATTGCCTATCTGTGCTGCATTTTTGAAGTGAAGACTTCTTTAGCGGCGTTGCGCACTTTTTTTGAAATGGGTAAAAACTTCAATACTCGCGTCAGGACCTGACTCATAGGACGGCACAGGGCGCTTGCGCGAATGTTCGTGTTGTCATGTTTGTGTACGATAGCTCAATAAATGAATATTGTATTCTACCACATAAATGATAGTATGTACTTTCATACTGATTAAAGCAATAAGGGAATCCTAACCATTCCAAAATATCAAAAATGCACAACGTTAATATTCAAGTTTTCACTTGTGCCGGAACTCCCGGAGTGCAAACCGTCGTTTTTTTCGTATACTTTTATTACTATGCAGCTGATGTGTTGCAAACACTTGATACTACTTCAGGCCCTTACATTGATGGTAGTGTTAACAATTTGTTAATTTATTATGTAGCAAAGTATGAAAATTAGCTGGAAGTTAAAACAATTGCGAACTTCTGCGTTTTTTTTATTTTAAAATGATTTGAAATAAAAATTTCAGCTAGCCTGTTCTTTGTAATAAGTTATTGTTTAGGATGAGCACATACGTCTACACGCCTTGTAAATTGTCATTGACGACAGTGTTTTGATGCGCTCATGCCGCACCTTTATCAGCTAGATTACGATAAGAAGTTTCAAGTTCTCCTGCCACTCGCAGATACATCTATCACTCTATTATCTTGTCGACACACATCAAGTGAACCATTGCAGTTCCAAAGGCTGTCAGCCTTTGGAAGCGAGCGTGTCGGTCGGTTTTGCAAAATTAGAAAAAGAACAATATCGTTCGGTGATTAGATTCTTGTTTTTGGAAGGGAAAACGCGCAGCAAAATCAAAGAGCGCTTGGATGCTGTGTACGGTAACTCTTCTTCTTCGATGGCGACTGTCAAAAATTGGTTCAACGAGTTTGCTCGTGGCCGCACGTCGGTTTTTGATGAGCCACTTCCAGGTGCACTGAAAACGGCTACTACAGAAGAAAACGTAAAATAAAACCACGATCTCGTGTTGACAGACCGGCGACTGAAGATTCACAAGATAGCTGAGACTGTAGGCATCGTAGATGGGACAGTGCATCATATTCTGCACGAAGAATTGGGTATGAAAAAAAGTTGTCGCCGCGATGGGTGCCGCGTTTGCTCACACCAGACAACAAGCGCAACCGTGAGACCAAATCGGCGATATGTTTGGCGCTGTTTCAACGCAACCCGGCGGAGTTTTTGCGTCGTTTTGTGACCGTCTATGAAACATGGGTTCACTGGTACACACCAGAGACCAAGGAACAGTCGAAACAGTGGACTTTACCCGGTGAACGTGCTCCAAAGAGGGCGAAGACTGTTCAATCGGCAGGAAAGGTGATGGCCAGTGCTTTTTGGGACTCACAAGGTGTGATTTACATCGATTACCTCCAGAAGGGTAAAACAATCACAGGGATCTACTATTCTGACTTATTGGGCAGATTCGACGCCGAATTGAAAAAAAAAACGGCCCCATTTGGCAAAAAAAAGTGCTGTTCCACCACGACAACGCGCCAGCTCACACCTCCGCCGTTGTCATGGCCAAATTGATCGAATTCCGCTACGAATTGCTGCCCCATCCACCGTATTCTCCAGACTTGGCTCCATGCGACTTTTTCTTGTTCCCAAATCTGAAAAAGTCACTCGCCGGCAAAAGATTTGGGTCGAATGATGAGGTCATCGCCGCCACAGAGGCCTATTTTGAAGACCTCGGGAAATCGTATTTTTTTGACGCGTTAAAAAAGTTGGAGCATCGCTGGTCCAAGTGTATTGAATTGAAAGGCGACTATGTTGAAAAATAAATCTTTACTTTCTCAAAATTTTCTTTATTTTTTCTTAGGCTAAAAATTTGTTGAATGGCCCTCGTACGAGTATATACTAGCTGGCCCTGCGAACTTCGTATCACTTGACATTAACAACTACTACCAGATTGTATACATAAAAGATGAAAAAAACAATTTCATTTTCCCAGAAATTTTCTCGTTTTTTTCATACGAACCTAATAGAATAGAATCCTAATAGAATCAATACTTTTCGTTGTCGGCACTCAGTGTGTATACAGTGGCATTCTATGCCACTGTATACACACTGTTTTAAGGTAAACTCTACTTACGTACTTTTCCACAATACACTTTATTTAACACTTTGGGCCAGGCCACAACACTGCGTTGCGGCGTCGTCGCATCACCAAAATCTACGACGCCCACAACGCATCGCGGAAATTTTCGATGTGCTGCCGCAACATACCAATCTGAGATACGACAATGCGCTGCCGTTTAGTCGGTGTCCATACTTTATATAGCACAATTCGAAGACAAAATTTTAAAAACAGAAGTATAAAGGGGAAGTGTGTACAAGTTTATATTCAAAGTGTTGAGGAGTTAAATAATGTTGAAAAAGCAAAACTCGGTAAACACTTATAAACATTTATAATATGTTTTTTAACTGTCAACTAAGACCTCCGATGTCACTATTAAAATAATTACAAAATTCGTTTCTGAGTATGTTAGATCCTGATCCACTTTCGTTTGGTGTTTTGTCCAAAATTTTCAAAGAATCGTCAACAAACATTTTTTCAAATGTTTGTGTGCCATCTCGACTCAATACAATTTTTCATCTGTATTCATAATTGTCAGTAATTGGTGCACCCAGTATTTTCTTTTCTGTTTCTTTTTCTTAATATATCTTAACGCAAGCAAAAGTAGAACACGCGCAGTGCGGTCCATGTCTCAGTATTAAGAAACTGAACCGTTGGTTACCGTCTTATCGTACGATGTCGTATCCGATGAAATTTTTGCGTTGCGATATCGCATCGCATTACTGTGCGACGTCGTTTTTGCGATGCGACGTCGCAATGCAGTGTTGTGGCCTGGCCCTTTATGTTATTCTTTAGCCTACGAGTTTCACTTTTCAAAGATAAATGAGACTATTTTATTTTAACGTTCAGTATTTGTTTGTAAGTTAGCGACGGTTACGGTCTTCTCCTAACAATAACAAAAAAAAGTAATATCTTCACAATCATATCGCCGAAGAAATAGGCAGAGGTACAAGGCACCCATGACTAGCCGAAAACACTAAGTCCCACCATTTGATAGGTGGCAAGCCTATTGCCAATTGAAGACATATCCAATCCCGGGCAATGTCATTTTTATTAGAAAATTAAAAATGCACAATTTCTAATTATTTTGTTGCCTGACCCGGGGTCGAACCCGGGACCTCAAGAATTCAAGTCCGACGCCGGTCCACTAGACCACAGAGGCGATAAACAAAAACTGAAATTTAAAAAAATAGCAAAAATCAATTCATTTAGGCATGATGCGATGACCACACGAATAGGTTAAAAGGAAGTAAGTAAGTATCTTCACGCCCATATCCCCGAAGAGGTAGGCCGAGGCACAACCAGGGCAGCCATGACTAGCCGAAGACTCTAAGTCCCACAATGTGATAGGTGGCAAGCCTATGGCCAACTGGGCACATATCCAATCCCGAGCAACTTTTTTTTTATTAGAAAATTGGGCAATTAATAGGTTATTCACTAGTAAATATAGGTACAGTAGTACTATTTAAATTATGCGCTTCGGCTATATTTGTCAAGCTTCGGAAATCCGAATGTATTTTAAAGATATCTGTATAGAGTTGTTATTACACTATGTAATATTATTTTCTAATACATACTATTTTAATAGCTGGCCTTTGTAGTTTGTGGCTGCACTGGCCGGTATTCAAAATAAGAAATATTCTATTTGAAATTATAAAATTTAATGTTTAAAATATAAAACTTAAATTGATTCTATTGGACAGTCTGCTTGAGATTCTGCTACAGTCGGCTTGTATTCTTAACAGTCTGCCACGTTCTGCTTCAGAGCATAGTCAAAATTCTATTTGTGCCATAGTCTTCGAGCTTTAGCCTTTAGAATATTTCTTATTTTGAATACCAGCCAGTGTAGCCAAACTACAAAGGCCAGCTATTAAAATAGTATGTATTAGAAAATAATATTACAACTATTACATTATTATTACATTTCTGTTCTAAAATTCTTGTTTTTCAAACGTTGTTAGCTCCCGCACTATGACCAGCGACCAATGTCACAAAAGTCACTAGGTGAAAATTTAAAATCGCCCCCCTGATAACGACTTTAAATATTGATTTAGTTAAATAAAGATTTTATTTATAATACTTTTCTGCAGATAAACACATCACTTTACTTGTGATACTGCTTTTCTCTCCATCGTGTCGCTGAATGTATTGTTAATGGTGACGTGCCGGATATCCGTATTCGCATCCGTTGATATCCGATGAAGTATTCTTGTTACTGACTTTTTTATTTGATAAGATAGCGAACAAGCACGCGGTTTACCTGATGATAAGGGATAACCGCGACCTAGAGACACCATAGATGTTATAGGTGCGTCGCTATCTATTGGTGAGGTCAATATCTGAAGTGTTAGGCCAATTGGGCAAGTCTATTGGCTACCCTACCCTCCGGACCGGAACATGACAGTGTAATTATGGCGGCAGGAATAGTTAAGGCGGTTTATCCCTACCCGGACAGTAATCTAGTTGGTAATTTTGACATTTAAATTAAAACTTACGTTTTTTTTTTAATATTGGAAGGCAAACAAGCAGACGGATTTCCTGATGGTAAGAAATCATGCCGCCTAGAGACACCAAAGATGGCAATGGTGCGTTGCCAATCTGAGGCCAGGATGTTAGGCCTCGAGCAAAAGTAAGTTTACCGGCTACCTTACCCTCCAAACCGGAACACGTCATGACGTTATGGCGGCAGAAATAGGTCAGGCGGTGGGACCAATCCGGTTGAGTCGCTGCGAAACTCTACCAGCTAGTCAAATGTTACGGTGCTAGTGACGGTAAGCCTATGCTCGCCTTTTACGAGCTGCCCGGCAGGAAATAGTTATTTTTAAATTTTACAACATTAATTCGTGCTAATAACTATTGAATACGATTTAAAATCCTGATAGTATCTTTTTTATTTATAGCATTAGATAAAGTATAATGATACTTTAATTAATGTAAAAACAATATTAATATATCATATTATTGAAAAACAAGAGTTTCGCTGATATCAGTTTTAATTTTTTCATTTTATAATTTGAAGCTTGTTTATTGTACAGCTGGACTTACCTCTCATAGCGGAGGTTATGTTATATCTTATAGATGTATTAATCTTTCCAAAGATAGTACAACTAAAGTCCAAAATAAATTGTTTAATTTATAAATATCAATAACTTAATATAATCACATATAAATTTGTTTTTAAAAATAATTTATATCGCCTTATAACCAAAAAGGTGAGCTCTATATCCGTATCCGCGGATTTAATATTTCACGATCTGACACATCTCTAAATGTTAATGGATTGATTTAGATTCGAGATAACGTCAATCAGGTGTCCATTAACTTCAAATAACAGCGGTAATCGTGTATAATCAAGTTATGGTTACTGATATTACCCATGACATGTTATTGTTTATTTGGTCGTTATTTCAAACACTCAAATTCAATTTACAATGACTCTTGATGAAAAAATCCTGATCTTACTATAGAAACGTGTGATTTACTATAACGCTGATTTTTTACTTATAGGTAGAATAAATAAAATGTTAAAAGTAAGTAAGTATCTTCACGCCTATATCCCCGCAAGGGTAGGCATAGGCACAACCAGGGCATCTACTGCCAGCCGAAGATACTAAGTCCCACAATGTGTTAGGTGGCAAGCCTATCGCCAACCGGGCACATATGCTATCCCGGCAACGTTTTTACTAGAAAAAAAATACATACCTACACATACATATCTTCACGCCAAGTCCCTTACGGGGTAGGCAGAGAGTATCGGGTGCCAGACCTCACGATCCTGACAAACCTGTCTTGCTTCCTTCACATTCATAACCCTTTTCATACAAACACGCCGGTTTCGGAGACTCTTGACACCACCCTCGGATAATATCCGGAAAAAAAAATATATTTTCAATTTTTTTTGTTGCCCGACTCGGGTTCGGACCCGAGACCTCAAGAAGTTATGTTCGACGCCGGACCACTAGACCACAGAGGCAATTAATATGTAATAATAAATATCCCTGGACAAGTTACACAAATTGAATCTAACCCAAACGTAAGTAAATTATAGGCTTGTGTCATGTAGTCAACGATTCTAGTACATAGATATACTTAAATAGACACCAGAATATTTATATTTTTTAATAAACACCCAGACTGAGAAATCAGATATCTAAATGTTCATCAGACAAATGCAAGCCCCAGTCGGGAAACGAACCCGAACCTCGAGTTCATTTGGTGAATTGGGTACACGCTAGCCAACTAGGCGCTCAAGCGAGTTTTAGGAAGGCAAACAAGCAGAAGGGTTTCGTAATGGCAAGAAATACACATCACCAATAAACACCCAAGATACTAGTTAGCTCACCATAAAAATTGGTCTGTTGATACTGACACCTCACATATTGTGAATTAGTAAGGAGTTAGTAGAGTTTGGGCGCCATCAAGAAGAAAGATGCTTGTAGTTTTTTCGTAATTATTGAATTTCGTATTTTTAGCACTTGCCAGCGTAATTTTTTGCTTGGGTTATTTTTTTACAAATTTGAAAGAAAGAAAAAAATTCGCCCTAGACTGGATTTGAAATTTTATCCTTTCGTTTCAAGCGCACGAATTTTAACCATTTGAGCCCAGTCCAGGGCTAAAGCTTAGACTTTCTAAGTAGTAAGGAGTAGTTTAAGTTTAGGCCCTAGTGATGCTGTTATAAGCAAAAATGGTGGGCTATTAATAAAATAATAAATTATAAGTGGCAAGTAAAACAGTACAAGTATTTCTTCATTAAAAAATAACAACTAAATAATTTTATAAGAGGACTAGCTGACCCGGCAGACGTTGTTCTGCTATATTTTTAATGTGATATTTGTAAAAAAATTGTGGGGAATCTCCCTTCTCACTTAGGGATATGAAAAATAGATGTTGGCCGATTCTCAGACCTACTCAATATGCTCACAAAATTTCATGAGAATCGGTCAAGCCGTTTCGGAGGAGTACGAGAATGAACATTGTGACACGATAATTTTATATATAAGAGAAATAAAGGGATGGGTACTGGCTAGTTTTTATATTTCTTTTTTAAAGCATTACATAGCGAACGAGCGCACAGCTCTTCTGGTGGTGAGAGACCAAGTTGCTGTACAGCACAGTACAGCATCGTCAGCAGTCTAGTTGTAACCAGTTTGGCGCAACTTTCATATCAAAAAATAAAAAAATAAGTTTGCTACGTTTTAACCCAAATCATATGAGACTAGTTACCTTATATCTGAATGCTTTTAGACTTACTTTCAAATTATACGGGTTATACCTTTTCAAGTAAACTTTATAGAAATTCGGGTTTGCTATGTATCTATGGAAGTTATTAAAAAAAAAAGTATCTTCACGCCCATACCCCCGAAGAGGTAGGCAGAGGTACAACCAAGGCACCCACGACTAACCGAAGACACTAAGTCCCACAATGTGATAGGTGGCAAGCCTATCGCCAACAGGGCACATTTCCAATCCCGACTAACATTTTTTTATTAGAAAATTGGAAAAATCCAATTTTCTTTGTATTGGCCGACCCGGGATTCGAACCCGGGACCTCATGCAGTCAAGTCCAACACCTGATCCGCTAGACCACTAGACTATTTGGTTGTAACGACCATGTAACTTATGTTTGCCTCTTACAATCTGCCTGGCAGGGAGGTAGATGGTCTAAGAGAATCCGGACAAATACGAGGAAAAGTAGGTATAAGGATGTTTGTGAAAATAAATATTTAATGACTCGCCCGGATTGGTATCACTGCCTTACCTATTCCTGCCGCCATAACATCATGACGTGTTCCGGTTCGGAGGGTAAGGTAGCCGGTAAACTTACTTTTGCTCGAGGCTTAACATCCTGACCTCAGGTTGGCAACGCACCATTGCCATCTTTGGTGTCTCTAGGCGGCGTGAATTTCTTACCATCAGGAAATCCGTCTGCTTGTTTGCCTTCCGATAGCATAAAAAAAACTGATAAGTATGAACGATAAACAAAATATTTAAAAAGAGAATGTGGATGTAGGAGCCCGGGACACCTAGTTCGACATTACACAACCACGATGATTGCAGGAAGTAATGTGATTCATACAGCAAGTAGATTCGCGTGAAGAGGCATTACATTATGACAAAAGCTAAACAATATCACGTTTCAAGAAAATAATAACGCACCGATACACAAAGTACAAATATGGAGGCACAAATAATTGCTCTCACAGACGATACTCTGGGCTTTGCAAACAGAAATACGCACTGTAGCCTACGAGCTACAAACAAATGTCCTTTACGTAGAGTCAAAGGTAATTTGAAACGAGTTTTGTCGATAATTAGAAGGCGAGAGAATTGAGTAGACATTGCAACACGTCGTAGGCGTATTGTTATTAGGGGGCGTCCGTTCGTCACGTGAGGATTTTTTTGTGATGTAAGATTTGGAATAACTAATCATACGTTACTTTACTAGACCTTTAAAACATGTGTTTAGTGTTATATGTTCATTTAAGACTAACATAAAAATGTAATTAATATTATGCTATGAGAAATATATAAAACATTTGCTATTCGATAGTTTTGGAGTTTGTTCCAAACAGACATCGTGACAAGTGATACTTTATTCTTTTATATCGTATCGTAAAGTTTTCGCTAGTTTAGTTATAGTTACTGCACTATTTAGTTTAATTAGATATGTTCTTTAATATTAGTGTTTTTACTGAAATAAATGAAATTAAATATTTGGATATTACACTTAATCTGAACCGGGCGACGTTTTTAATTTCATTGTAAACATTTATCTACATTTTAGTTAAGTAATTCATTTAATTAATACTTTATTGTACATTTTTTTACAGAATACACGGACAGTGCCAAATTGAAATGCATAAAAGGTGGGTTTGTCTTTAATTCTAATTAATATCAACGACAACATATAAATACTAATCTCTGTTAATATACATGATTTTCATCTTTATGCAATGTTATTCTGTTTTTTTTTCAGAAAAAAATAAGCGTCATTTTTTGAGACGTCCCCTCTCCCCAAACTAAAAAAGATCTGATTTTGCTCAACCTTACCGTGTAACGTAATTAGAGGACGCCTCCTTATACGATTCAGTTTAATTACACTTTCTGTTTATAGGGTGTGAAGGCGCTATAAATTTTAAATTTCATCACATTAGGCACAGCCACTTACACCGTAACATTTGATACATAGAGTTTAAACGCCTTCCTCGTATGGCTATTCACTGTGTACAATTAAATACTAGTGTCATTTACCGGTTTCCATAGTAGTGCAACTGTAAATTTATATAATAAGAAGTTTAAGATTCATTGACAAAAATGTTTTGTGGTAGTAGTTACTGGTTACACATAAAGAGACTTTCGAACTGAGTGTATGTACCTACCTTTTTAACCGAGTTCAAAAAAGAGGAGGTTCTCCATTCGACTAAGTATATGGTTATTTTGTATGTTTGTTACGCGATTATTCGGCCAATAGACAACCGATTTTGATGGCTCTTGTTTATGAAGATAGGTTATAATTCCAATGAAGTTCCATATCAGTTTTATCACGATCCAACTAGTAGTTTTTAGTTTATACTTAATAGCGCAACATTTTTTTTTTGCTTATTTTGACGAACTCATATTGTGTATCAGTGTAACTCAAAAACTACTATATGTTAAGGTCTTGATAAAATATATGTATGGGACAATTTCGGAACCATTTGGTATCTTTCGAAAAAAGTATTATCCCATCTCGATGAAATAGTTGGAGTCGAATTTTGCAGTTTTGCTGTTTCTTAATTATGTTAATTGAAGTATAAGTTTTTAGCATAACAGAATAAGAACAATAACTTTTTCGAGCAATAATTACACTAACCACACGGCTAGGTAAAAACATTAAAAGAAAGTAACAGTTTGGTTTCGTTCTAATTAAAAAGTTGGTTTTGTTTGCAATAGATACGCTAATTCGATTACTTGATTTACACTTTAAAAAAATTTACTAAACAAGTACTGGGTTAGTTACAAAAGAGTTATCCATTATAGACAAAATAGAATTCCTCCTAGTTTAGTTTAGTTATTTATAAAATAACAAAAACAGTTATTTTTTAAGGTATAACAACATCAGAAACATAGAACTAATATACAGTTGCTTTGAAGGGCCGGTAAAATTTTAATATGAGGGGGTAAAGACTTAAACGGTAATGCATTTTTAAATATAATTGCCACATTGTAATATTTGCTTTTATAGACAAACACTTAATTTTGAATTATTTAAAGCAGTCCGCTAAAATGCTTCACTTGTCACGCTATTCCAAACCGTTTATCAAGATTTGGCTGCTGCTTTAGATATTTAGATATAACCCTGTATATGTTTAAATAAATCTTAAAAATAATAAAATTAAAATCATAAATACATAAAAGCCAACCGGTTTGGTTATTCACAATAAGTTAACATATCACTGAAGATACTGTAAAACCAGAACCGGTTGGCTAATATTATTAATTTATAGTTTATTTAAAAATATATATAAAATGAAACGGGTGTTGACATATATTAAATTCCGAACCGTTTCTCAAAATTTGGCTAGTTCTTTGAATTTATATGTATTTTTATACAAGAATAGAAGAACTTTGTTGACTTAGTTAAATCATTGACCAAATTTGAAACATTTGGTCATTGTATCCGAAAAACTATTTTTGGGTCTGCTTAACAAAATGAGGAGAATGTAATAAGGCTTTGCCAATGTTGGAATAGGATGCCACTTGCGTGAGAGAGTTGCAGAGATGCATTACTCTTCAATTCGGAACACGCATGTATCAAACACTGACGTTATAGTTGACAGTATCGATCCAGGCGAATGTACTCGAAGAGGAAGCGAAAATATATAAAGTAGGTGAGTAAGTAAGTATTTTCACGTCCATATCCCCCAAGATGTAGGGAGAGGCACAACCAGGGCACCCACAACTAGCCGAAGTTATTAAGTCCCACAATGTGATAAGTGGGAAGCCTATCGCCAACGCACATAACCAATCATGGACAACGTCATTTTTAAAAAAAATTAAAAACGCACATTTTCTATTTTATTTGTTGCACAACCCAGGGATCGAACCTGGTACATCAAGAAGTCAATTCCAATATCGGACCGCTAGACCACACACAAAATTAGACCACAGAGGAGAGACAAAGTACCTACGTAAGTATCTTAACGCGCATTTCCACGAAGAGATGGAGGCACAACCAAGACATCCACGATTAGCTAAAGGTACCTACTACTTAGTCCCGCACAAACCTATCACCAACCGGGCAGTTAAGGATAGCGCCCAATTAGACGGGCCGGGACGGGGCTCATCGCAGCGCAATAATCCGCCTAGATCGCTTGCATACATTTTGTATGGAGCAACGCCCACTGGGCCGGGGCGCATCGGCGTGAATTTTTCCGCGGCGGAATTCCGCAAGGCACCCCGCGCGCTTACCCCGATGCGGCCGACAGTGACCAAAGATCATGATATTACTGTTAAGAAAAGAGCACTATGGTATTTCAACGCTAAAGTTTCGTACGACAACTACTAGAGGCGCCACTTTCCATACTTGAAGATCGTATGACAACGACTAAATGACGCAACTTTCCATACTTGGCGATTTTAACGTCGAGTGGCCTCTCTATTTCATTGCTCTACTTTGGTACTGAGTAACAAAAATTCGTGCCGATGCGATGCGGCCCGGCCCGCATCAGTGGGCTTTGCAATGCGATGCACCCCGGCCCGACACGCTCCGCCCCTCAACAGTGGGCGCTATTTATTAGTCCCAAGCTACGTAGCTATTGATTAAAAACTGAAAAAACACATATAGACCCGAGATCTCATGTAGTCAACAGCAACACCAAACTACACCACTAAGGCAATTTTATAGTTTAAAAACATTAAAACATTATACAAAGTGTTATTATTTGTTTTAACCTGGGACACTTTATTCAGCATTTAAAATATGTTGATTCAACCCTTCCGCTTGGTCATTTTTAACGAGTTTGTATTGCGCCTTTCCTCTACTATTATGAGGAAAACAGGGCCAGTACTAATTACGTAACAATTACGGAGCAAAAACACCCAGTGCTTATAATCAAGGCGTCGTGTGTCCCTGGAGCTAATTGTTGTAAATTGACACTTATTTTTTGTTTCTTTAACAAAAGAGTCGTTTAGTCATTTAAAAAATGTTTCTTAGTTACATTTATGGATCTTTTTGCTTAGAGCTTGTGTTTAAAATTAGCATTTTTAAGACTTCTATGCTAGAACAAGAAAAAGACGAGCTGAAATATGTTATCTTTTGCGTTTTTTTGGCTGTATTATTTATTTTACTGGGCTACAGTGTGTAATGTCATTTTCTCACACTTTCTGATTATCTGGCCTATCTGAGAATAACACTATTGTTATTATCTTTATTGTAATATATTTAGTATAAAATTTAATACTTTTTAAAAAAATTACTTTCCTAAACCTACTTTCAATACCAGCCTTTGCTATACTGGCTGCTATAAAAAAAGTTATAAGTTCTATAAAATTTTGAAGTAGCAGCCAGTATAACAAAAGCTCACCTATTATTAAGTGACCGTATCTTTTCTTTAAGCTTTAAGACGCTCTCCACGCCGTTGAAAATATAAACATAACACGACTTTTTTTCAACCATTCACTACTTAATCGACAAAGTCCAATGACACTGGAGAGATCCTAGGCTCCCTTGTAATAATGCGTAATTTTGGGTTTTATGAATTAGTTTTAGGACTATACAAAATCTGTCAAAGAAAGCCAACCAAATGATTTGTGGTTCTTTTTCCAACTATCCAAATGCTAGTATTTTGTAAATCATTAATAAATAAATAAATATTCCTGGACAAGTCACACAAATTGAATGTAACCCCAAAGTAAGCAAATTATATGCTTCTGTTATGGGTGTTAGTCAACGATTCTAATACATAGAAATACTTAAATAGATACCAGAATAAATTTAATAAACACCCAGATCCCGAAATGCAGATATCTAAATGTCCCTCACACAAATGCCTGGCCCCGTTGGGAATCGAACCCGAGCCTCGTGGTTGGTCGATTTAGTTAGGCGTGTACGCTAGCCACTCGACTAACAAGGCGGATTGTTAAAAGGACTGTGCGAAATATATTGCCGACCAACTGTTATTAAGTTCCTTTTCAAACTGTCTCATGCTATGATGTGCTACCTCGATGAGGTAGGTTTACCGACAATATCCGCCGTCATGCCACCTCGATGAGGTAGGTTTACCGACAATATCCGCCGTCATGCCACCTCGATGAGGTAGGTTTACCGACAATATCCACCGTCATGCCACCTCGATGAGGTAGGTTTACCGACAATATCCGCCGTCATGCCACCTCGATGAGGTAGGTTTTCTGAAAATGTCTGCCATCTTATTAAAATTACACAATAATATGAATCTCTGAACGAACAGGAGTAACTTTAAGATTGTTTATTTAGGAAGAGTCATTTAAGTACAGGGTAGTTAATTAACGAACCCAATACCTCAGCTAATGGTTTGTTGTGGCTATTATACTCGCCTTTAAGTCGCATACAACTATTATGGTTCCCAAAGGAAAGGGCGAAGGGTTATGTTATGAATTGAAGGTTGTA
>NJDC01001055.1:148807-169656 GCA_002245475.1 Calephelis virginiensis
ACATTTTTTTTATTAGAAAATTGGAAAAATCCAATTTTCTTTTTGTTGGCCGACCCGGGATTCGAACCCGGGACCTCATGCAGTCAAGTCCAACACCCGGACCGCTAAATCACAAAGGCGATAAAGTAATAGTATATGTAATAAAATAATATTTTTTTAAAAATATTAAAATATTTGCACATTGAAATATGGTAGAATATGTTGATATACTTAAATATTTTTGTAACATCTCATTTACACACATATTCCGCAATTAAATAATATTCTTTGTTCTTTCTTTATTTCTTTTTAGGAATGGGGTTAAAAAACTGCTGCCGTAACGTTACTGTGTGATACTATCCAGTTTTGTAATTCATGTATTTCGTGGATACTTATGGAAGCGGATTAGCATCTCAACTACATGGTGGTAACCATTACCACGAAGTACCACAATGGCAGTAATTCCCTCTGCATCCAACTAAATAAAAATATATACTCCGTTAGTATATCTTTAGATAAGCAGTCACAGAAGCTCTCAATGCACTGTTTCAGTTTGTGGTGTCCAAGCGACCTGTTCCAATATGAAACGTGACTGGGGAAAACTAACAGCGGCGGTCTGTAAAGATTGCTTCAGCTGTATAAAATAACTTAACATACATGAGACTATATTCTAATATTTATCATACACTCCGTATACTTGCCTCGTGCAACTCTTATATAACGAAGTCGCTTCCTCTGTCCCCATGTCCCTACGCAATGGATTTTGATGCGGTTTTTTTTATAGAAAAAATTATTGTAGAGGAAGGTTTATATTTATTTTATACCCGTGCGAAGAAGAGGCGGGCCGATAGTATAAAATAAATGTAACATACATGAATGAGATTATATTCCAATATTTATTGTACGCTATGCATCCTTGCAACTATATTTGTAACTAGCAGTTTCACGCAGCTTTGCCTGCGTAACTTCTACTGCGCAGATTTTGATGAAACAAAGCCTATGTCACTCAGGTATAATGTAGCATTCCAAAGGTGAAAGAATTTTTGAAATCGATTCAGTAGTTTCGGAGCCTATTCATTTCAAACAAACAAACAAAAAATCAAACATTTCCTCTTTATAATATTTGTATAGATTATTAGATTTCATGTAGAGCCAAACTTCTAACTCTATAAACTCGAACTTCTCAAACTCTACCTCACACCTTTAAGTCATAATTAAGAGCAGTGAAACTGCAAGAGCAGACTCTAAGTATTTGCTTGGGTACCACATCGTGTGTGATAGTTCTTTTTTCAAAAGATAACAGATGGTTCTTTAAGGGTCCCACATAAATTTTATGAACATCCCACTAGTAGGTTTTGAGTTATACATAAATTTAATAATTATATAAATGTAAATTGCATAAATTTTTCGTAATAGTCATTAATAGTACTAGCCGACCCGGCGAACTTCGTATCGCTTGACAGTAACAGTTACTAGCAGTTTGTGTGGATTACAATATTGTTTCCCATTTTCCATGCAATTTCCTGATTTTTCTTTTTATAAGAACATTCTCCTGACAAAAACTAACACAAGAAAAAATAATTATTATAATTTTAATAAAAAAACTAACACAAGAAAAAATAATTATTATTATTTTAATAATTATTTTTTCTTATGTTAGTTTTTGTCCATCCGTTGAGGCGTGACGCGATGACCATGTGAAATGGGGTGTATGTATGTAAATGTAGACCACTCAAAAACCATTAGTTGGATCATGATAAAATTTATACGGGAGTACCTCGGGATCATGACCTATATTTCTTAAGTCCCGGGTTCGAATCCAGGGTCGGCCAACAAAAAGAAAATTGGATTTTTCCAATTTTCTAATTGAAAAAAAATTTTGGTCGGGATTGGAAATGTGCCCGGTTGACAATAGGCTTGCCACCTATCGCATTGTGGGACTTAGTGTCTTCGGCTAGTCGTGGGTGCCTTGGTTGTCCCTCTGCCTACCTCTTCGGGGATATGGGCGTGAAGATACTTTATCTCGATTGACTACGACGAAACTAGGAAAAATACATTTTACTTTTTCTAATAAAAACTGAACGCGTGAAATGAAGTTCACTGGTATAGCAAGTAAATTAATATATTAATTTATTATTTTAATAGTTATAAGCGTACATATATTTTATAGCCCCGTGAAGTTGTAAGAACCACGAGGTTAGCCATTTCAAAAAAAAAATATTTCGGCGATTCATTTTTTGTTATATGTATACATATACATACAATGTAATTTTTTCAAAAATTGATCAACCGAAAAATGCGGATACTAGACATAACATAATTATCGATAAAAAAATTTTTTTGGCAAACTTTTCTATAAGAAGGTACAGGCATTTTAATGTTTTTCATTGCAACTTTGTTTTTAATGGTGTATTTTTGCTTTTAAATTAACCTCGCCAAACATCTAGAAAGCATACCTATCTGTTTTATAAAATTTCTATTTGAAATATGAAAACAACAAAAAGTTTTAATATCAGAAATTTGTGATGTTTTTAAAGTTTTTTTGAATTAATTGCTCTGTAACTTTCAAACTAGTTTTTAATTTATTTAGTTCTTTTTTTTTCACTTTTTTATCGAAATGTGCGATTACTAGTCCAATAATTATATTTGACTAGAAATCGCATATTTCGTTTGATCAAGTTTCAAAAATCACATTGTATACCTAGACGATGATCGAAGTTAACATGATATTTATTTCTAGCTTTTTTTAACTTGTAACGTATGAATGTCTTGGCAAAATGTTGCCAGCTATTTTGGTACCTAATTACGGTAGGTACTCATTACGTACGAGTGCGACGTTGTCACTTTTTCTGATTGTGTGTCTGTATCGTAAAATCGATCAAGTAGGAACGGAGATAGCTTGAAAAGAAGAAAACACCGAAGAAGTAGGCAGAGGCACAACCAGGGCACCTACGACTAGCCGAAGACACTAAGTTCCGCAGTGTGATAGGTGGCAAGCCTATCATTTCAATTTTATTTCATTTCATTTCAATTCATTTTATTTTTATTTCAATTTATTTCATTTCAATTTAATTCATTTTATTTTTCTTTCAATTTATTTCATTTTACCTGCGCCCAATTTTAATAACCTATCTACAGAAATAGGCCTACTAGAGTTACGTTGATAAGATATGAAAATACCTAGGAACTGATCTATACTAGCCGTTTTCATATCTTAGTTAGATTATAAAAATTGGGTTTGTCATGAAACGGTAGTCTCGTTTATACTTATCCTGTGGACTTTAACACTTTAACTGTATATGCATTACATGTAATGCACTGGGTAGCTGGGTCGATACGTCCGTTCATAGCATGAAATGCACTGTAGTATATCGCGTTGATCATAATATTACAACATAATAAATAATTGACGTGAATGGATGAAGGCATTATGTCACAAAATCTTTATTTCGAATAAACCTACGTTAAAGTTTAGCGCTGCAGAACAACACTATTGGTCAAAATTCCGTACAGAGACGTCCATGCATTACATTTTTTTTTTATGATATTGGAAGGCAAACAAGCAGGCGGATTTCCTGATGTTAAAAAATTCACGCTACCTAGAGACACCAAAGGTGGTAATGGTGCGTTGCCAACCTGAGGCCGGGATGTTAGGCCTCAAGCAAAAGTAAGTTTACCGGCTACTTTACCCTCCGAACCGGAACACGTCATGACGTTATGGCGGCAGAAATAGGTAAAGTGGTGGTACCAATCCGGGCGAGTCGCTGCTATACTCTACCACCTAGTCAAATGTCACGGTATTAGTGACGGTGAGCCTATGCTCGCCTTTTACAAGCTGCCTGGCAAGGAAGGCAGATGGTCTATTCTACAAAGAAGCCCGGACCAACACGGACAATATATTTGAACTAATGTATGGGACATTTGGTAATGGAGAAGTAGCTATATTACTAGGACAGTCAAAAGTTTAAAGTAGAATCAATTTAGGAATTAATTACATTAAACAATACTATATACTATAGCCATAAATCAACAATTTGTTGTGCCTCGGTTTGTATGTGCTGAAGTATTGGAAGCAATAACCCGAGTAATAGACAACAGGAAACGGATATGGCGCGCAGCGTATCGGACCGCAGTAACTTGCGATTTTAAAGTTTTCCAATAAAATAGCGGACGCGATCTATTTACGGGCCGACTTTTCTAACTTAATATGCTTGCACATATCTTTTTAAAGCTTGGAAGTGACAAAGTTTTATATACACTTTGTAATTTTATACCAGAAAAAATATTATATAAAAAATATAAAGAATGCTTTGTGCCATTTCCATTTTTGAAATGTACTATTTAAGATTCGTAAATCATAAAGTTTCAAATCCGTATTATTCAATGGCATTTCCGTTACGACATCTGCTATTTAAATCTGGATATCACAAAGTTCTATCTATGTATCATTCTGTGACTTTTCCAATTGCGACATTTGCTATTTAAATTTGGAAGTCACAAAGTTCTAGCTACATCTTATTTAATGTCGTTTCTATTTACGACATTTGCTATTTAAATCTGGAAATCACTAAATTCCATCCACATATCATTCAATGAATTCTCAAAATCAGAACTTCGTTAATTGCTATTTAAATCTAGCAATCACAAAGTTCCGTTCGATAAAGTGGCATTTTCAATAGCGACATTCGCTTTTTAGATTTGGAAATCACAAAGTTCCAGCTATGTATTAATTAACGGCGCTTCCATTTGCGACATCTGCTATTTAAATTCTTAAAAATCACAAAGTTTTACCTAAGTATAATTCAGTTACTTTTCCAATTGCGACATTTGCTATTTAAATTTGGAAATAACAAAGTACCATCGACGTATGACGTATCATTCAATGAAGTTTCAAACTGAGTTAATAGCTATTTAAATCTCACAAACACAAAGTTTTATCTATGTCTCATTAAGTGACATTTCCAATTTCAATTTTTGCTTTTTAGATTAGGAAATCAGAAAATTCCAACTAGGCGTTTCCATTTGCAAAATATTGCAACAACTGCTATTTAAATTTATAAAAATCACTAAGTTCCATCTGCGTATTATTCAGCGACTTTTCCAATTGCGACATTTGCCATTTCAATTTGGAAATCATATCTATTTAAATTCGAAAATCAAAAAGTTCCACTTGTGTATCATTTAGTGACGTTTCCTATTGCGGTATAAGCCATTTAAAATTGGAAAGCACAAAGTTCCACCGATTTGTCATTCAAATGTTGATAAAAACAGAAGAGATGAAAATAAGACTAAAACCTTTATTTAACCTTTACCACTTTTTATTTTTATTTTTATTAGCTTTACACCTCAGTGGAATTACTCCAAATCCGACCGATGGAAAGCTATGTAAGTTCTAAAGTGAAAGCATACGAATCTAGGAATTCATTCCACATTATATTGCTCTAGAAATTACCGACTTCGGTGAGAATCTCAGTCAGAAATTTGGCAAACATGCAACTCTATGATGAGTTTGAGCATTTAGTTCAAGAAACTCCAAGAAGTCATTCTCCGCGTCCGTCGTTCGACTGAGTCCAAGAGTTAGAAGTATAATACCTACATTACTTATATTATACGATTTTAAACTTAAATCTTCACGTTTTATTAATATTTATAATTATGTATACCTACGGGATACTCACAATATATTAATTTTAATTGTCGATATTTCGGCCTAGTTGCCCAGAAATATTAGTGACAATGACGTCACAAAAAGAAGAATTAGACGGAGAGTTGACTGGCTCATCTCTCAGTAGATCCTCCTGTCAAAAGATACAGCTCCCTGCCCTCTTGATAAAGAGTATTTATATTCCTTGTCCCTGCCGCAGTCCCTTCGTGACAAAGAGTAAATAAATACTACGTAATAGTGACCACGGTCTATGCAACTGGGCCGAAATATCGCCAAATAAAATAAAAATATGTCATGAGTTTCCAGTATAAATAATAATAAATGTTAATTACCTATATTACCTAATTATGTTATATTATAGTACCTACTAGTGAAATGTACCTAGTCACATTAAAAAAAATGGTTGCCAAAGAATAAATATGTATTTCCGATTATTCTTCTGGCTTGATCTTTGTAAGTGACAGTAGATACATTGTGATGATTAATTACTATAAAATAACAATAATATTTTTTTAAAAAATATTAAACCGGCAACATTTATATACATACAGAACTTTGAATAGCGACCTTCGTTATACGCTGACAATGCTTTGCCATTTGAGTTATTACGGATTAACGAACGGATTTAGACACGTCAATTATATTTTAATCCGTCATCAGGTCGACAAATTCCATAGAACTTTGTGGCCTTATGACAGATCAAATGTTAATTGACGTCCCTGAGAGTGGCCGTAAGTCAACACATTTTGATTGTTTATGTCGTTAAAATGAATCAAAGGTACATTACGTACTAAATCTCATAACAACCGTAAAAGAGTACTCATTTTTTGTATCATCATAATATACTCATCATATACAAACATGCCTTTTAAAATAAAAGTTCTCAAGACTCAACAACAACTAATATTTAAACAACAATTTCCATAATTCAGTATTTTTATTTCAAAATTAAGAGCAAACTTCCTCAAGAACGATAAAGTATGGGAGTAACGATCAGTTATTTCGAATTTTTACTGCTGCTTTTAGATGCGTAGTTAGAAACCATTATTTTGTATTTATGTACATGGAACGTAAAAATAACATTCTAGTTGTGTTCCCAAATGTGTACACTTTTTATTTTGCATCTTTATAGAAAACTCTACTTTAAAACTACATTTAATCATTTAGACAAAGCAAAAATGCAAAAAAAAAAACTCTTCGGATTTCAACACAAAGTTTTAAAATATATATATATAACTAGCGGGCCCGCCCCATCTTCGCACGGGTATAAAATTTATATATAAACCTTCCTTTTTAAACAATTTATCTATTAAAAAAATCGCATCAAAATCTGTTGCGTAATTTGAAAGATTTAAGCAACAAAGGGACATAGGAAAAGAGAACGCGACTTTGTTTTATACTATGTAGTGATTATTGAGTATATTCAAATAGCATTTGCCAAATTTTGTTATAATGCGTGCTACTAAAGTACATGCCTGTAAACCTGTAAACAACAATGGTCCTCTACTTAGTTCATCCATTAAAAAGTTCTGATATACACAAAAAATATTGTGTAATGTAATACATCAATGTAGGTATTTGCCTTGGTCACCGCATGACGCGTGAACGTATGGATTGATTTCGCTAATTCTATTTTTGTAGTCTTCAAATTTGACAGGTTCAATATTAAGGAAAAAAAATCTGTTAATAAAGTAGGTACACACACGCGCACACACACATACACACACACACACACTCACATATAGACACACATACATACACTCACCCACGCACATACGTACACACACACGCCCACATGTACTGAATGAGTATACACTGTATATCCTTTTTTTGAAAAAACACTATATTTAAAGTTCGTAATATTCCTATTTCAAATGTCATCCCCCAAAATCATGAAATTGTATTTTCCCGCCCTGTAACTTCTTAAACATATTTTAAACATTTACATTAAGTTTTATGTTTATTTTTTAGTGAATTTTATATTTATTTTTTTTGTATTTTTTCACAATACTTATTCTACTCTATTGTAATGAATTACTACTGTGCATTGTTATGTTTTTTGGATGTAATTTCTTTCTCTACGTGAGAAAGAAATTACAGAATTTCCAGAATTTCGTATATCCACCGAGACATTTTAAAGTAAATGATTATTTTTTATTCAAAATATTTATCCTGTTTACAAGTTCTTACGTAAGTGATATGGTTGTCTGCTTGATTTTCCTCTATATTAATAAAAACAAATAGACTCGTAACGGTGCGTAATCATAAAGTTGGCAAACTTTTGGAAATGTTCTTTTGTATTTAAAGAATATTTGTTAAAAGTTTTTGACAGACGCCATCTTCATTTCTCAAGGCCAATACTTTGTTTCCAAACTTCTTAGTACGCCATTTGTGATCTTTTATCGTTATCATCAATATATTTGTTTGTGTGTGTCAAATGCATGGTAGTGTGGATAATGTTTTATTTATTGATTTAATGTACTTTATAAGCATTATTATTGAAAAATATTAGCGTTCTGCACTTCTCCTACATATAAACTATAAGTGTGGCAAAGTTCATGCTCTATATCTATGCCAAAGCTTCGACATCACGTAATAATATATAGATTACCTCAGCTTACCCCACAATGTCATTTTAGTAATCGAAAAATATAAAGAATATTGAAAATTCGGAAATAAACATAAGTATTATCTGTAATCACACAGAATATTGTATCAATCATAACGAATATTCTATGTAAATATATCCATAGAATGCATGCATGTTTATTCTAGCCACCGAATAGTTGAATTCGCAATCCACCGCTCTGTACGTTTGCTATTAATAATTCATAAGGCGTCAAATTATCCTCTTCTAATTCATGACTGCGATAGTCCATATCAAAAACTAAATTCGAAGCTAACATGGGAAATCATATTTCAAAAGCACACGTATAGTTTACCCAGTATTCCTGAAAGTCCTGAATATTTAATACATTGTGTGATTCATTAAATAAGAAAATTTTAAATACCCGGAGCAATTGTATTTATATGTAGCTGCACTGCATCATTTCAATAATGCAATTTTTCGAGACAAAACTACTACCTTATTTCATCAGCTCTAAAGGGCCTAATACATTATCAAATACTAGGGTTCTATCTGAGGCTGAGTTAAAAGTCTCTATCCTCCGAAACCGGCATGTTTGTTTGTATAAAAAAAATAACGAAAAAAAAGGCAAGTCAGCAAGAATTGTTATACTAAGGACTTGATACTCTCTGCCTACACCACAAGGAAATTGGCGTGACGATTTGTTTGGTGTAGAAAATTAGCAAAAAAAAAATACCTAAATACGTCACGGGATAGTTCGTTTGTCTTTATCAAATTACTAGCTGTGGGTAGTTAATTATTTAGTGCGGATTTTCGTACGTATCTGTGCGTCCTGTAAGTTCATTTTTAACCATCTGCAGCAAAACAGAGGTGTTATAAGTTGGATTTCTCTGTCTATCTATGGTGTAAACGAATAGACCTATTGCAATGAGGATTTTAATTTGAAAGCTGACTTTATTTTTTTTTCTATTTATTACCAAAAATTTACATTTATTAATATACGTATACATATAAGGCATTGCTCAAAACCACTGGGGTTTACTATTGAATGCCGCTTTCTTCGTCGTGCACGTAGGCACATTATTTATCTATATATTCATTTATAACAAAGCTTCATAGTACATAACAAATAAGTAATTAATGTTCCCTAGTAAAAGTCCTTAGAAAAGAAATCTATGTTTCTTAATAGATACATTTTTAATTTATATTTAATATTTTTTGAGTCAGGGAGTTACATACTTCGCTAGGCAGAACATTTATTAAGCGAGGAATTATATATTGTGTTGTCCCCTTGCCATAAACATTCACTGCACGTGTAGTGCAAAGAAGGTTTTGTGCAAGTGCCCGGGTATTACGCATAGGTTTTGTAGGCGGTTATGTTTTGTTTATTTTTTGATTATTGTAAGCTTCTGTTTAATCTTCTCTTCTTACTTACTCGTTTGTTAGTGAGGGACAAATCTTTTTTTTATTACGAGTTTTGTATTGAGTTTTTTATAATGCTTGGTGTACTGTAAGCTATTTTTTTATGATTTATTTTTTATGTTAATGGAAGGCAAACAAACAGACGGATTTCCTGATGGTAAGTAATTCACGCCGCCTAGAGACACCAATAATAGTGTGTTGCCAACCTGAAGCCGGGATGTTAGGCCTCGAGCAAAAATAAGTGTACCGACTACTGTATCCTCCGAACCGGAACACGTCAACGCAAAGCATTGGACGTAATGGCGTCAGGAATAGATAAGGTGGTGGTATCAATCCGAGCGAGTCGCTGCGAAACTCTACCACCTAGTAGGATGACACGGTGCTAGTGATAGTAAGTCAATGCTCGCCTCTTACGAGCTGTCTGGCAGGATGGCAGTTGGTCTATTCTGCAAAGGAGCACGGACCAACATGGAGGAAGCTATATTTCGGATTATCATTAAGTTTATGATGGTTTTAAAGCATAGGACGATAGCCTAAACGCTATGAAACCTTACAAAAATCTAATCCTCCAAGAATTAATAAAAGTCATGAATCTGTGATATACTTTGAACAAAGTATGAAAAGCCTGTGTAATTTCCTACGTCTAGGCTCACACGATTTTCCCTAAATCTCGTGATTTATTCATGTATATATTATTTTTAATATCCTGCTGTTTATTCTTGATTCATTACTTTTAATATATTACATACCTATTTCTTTGCTTTTTAACGTTTCTTTCACTCGGTATTGCTCCTTTACAGTGGATGATTTTATTTTCTGAGTGTTGAATTTTGCGCAGCAACTTGTCTGGCGAGGGATCTACAGCTTTTCCTATTCCAGTCGGCATAATGACTGTAATGATTTGGTGCAGAGGATTAGCCGGTAGACTTTCACTATAGGCCTAACTTTCCGGCCAAATTCCACATATAGAGGGTTGTCTCTTAACAACAGAAGAACCGTGTGCTTCTTCGCTGACTTCTCACGGTTCCGACATTATGATTAAATATTAGCAATAATTTATTATGAAAGAGACCTTCTTAAAATGTTTTAGGTATATAAATACTTTTTTTTTATATTATAGGGCAGCGTACAAGTGAACGATTCTCCTGATGGTAGGAGATAACTATGGCCTATAGACACTATAGATGTTGCTGATGTGTCGCTGTCCTGAGTCGAAAGACTTTTTATACAAGTCTACTGGTTACCCTACCTTCCAGACCGTAACATGAACGAGTCATAATAGGACAGGAATAGGTAAGGCGGTGGCCTTTCCAGGGAAATTGCAGCACATAATATATATCGCCTCTGTCGTGTAGCGGGTCAGTTGTTGGACTTGACTGCATGAGTTCCGGGGTTCGAATCCCAGGTCGGACAACAAAAAGAAAATTGGGTTTTTCCAATTTTCTAATGAAAAAAACGAAATGTTGCTCGGGATTGGTAATGTGCCCGCTTGGCGATAGGCTTGCCACCTATCACATTGTGGGACTTAGCGTCTTCGGCTAGTCGTGGGTGCTCTGGTTGTGCCTCTGCCTGCCTCTTCGGGGATATAGAAATTATACCTACCAAGTGCTAACGCAAATAGTGAATATCTCTATCATCTCCCAATATAAAGCAATTAAGCGTTGTCTCGAGTTTTTCTGACGACAGGAATAGCCACTATGAAATGATTTTATGTTTATTAATAAAAAATATTGTTTAGTAGTTTAATTTCTAGCCCTGATGATGCTGTCATAAGCGAAACCGGTAGGCTATTTATAAAATAACAAATTATAAGTGATACGTAAAACAGTACAAGTGTTTCTTCATTAAAAATATGAAGTATAGAAGTAGTATACTATAGAAGTTATATCTACCAAGTTCTAGCACAAACAGTGAATATCAACATAACTCAATTTGAAACATTTAAGAGTTGTCCAAAATTAAATACCAGTAGTAGATTTTATTGTGAAAATTCTAGTTTTTTCCTGGAGTTGTAAACTTGGCAGCCGTCCAATGCCTCAGCGTGTCGTCGTTCTCAGTTTAGTTGACGCAACGATAACCTAATCCGATTTAAGAGTTGAAATAAATTCAAAAACCTTTAATTCATGGGTTTGACAATTTATATTCACAAGTGTCAGCAAGATATCTAAAGTGCCATAATTACTTTTGGCTTTTTGAAACATGTAAGTAAAGTTTTGTGTGATGAAAATGTTGATTTATAAGTGAAATCTTCGAATGTAAATAACTCGACATGGCGTTATATTGTGAACATTGGATACTTATCAGAATTATGTTGTGTTTGTATACTTTTTTTTCACATTTCATATGTTTAAAAACTATAACCCTTATTTTTGATGTACATGACTAATTAAATAGTTCAAAATGGTCAATTTAAAGTAATGTCTAAAGTCGTAAAGTTATAGGTAAAATCGAAATCGTTTAAAAATTTTCAAACACGTTATGTGATAGAATTTAACTGTATTTTTAGATAAGTTGTGGCTTTCTATAATACCTATATCTTATATAAATTTAGGTCACACTAATAGGTGCTTACAATTACAATATGGTTAAAAAGGGCATTCGAATGTAGTCAAAGGTGTTTAAAGAATACTAGAAGAGTACTTAAATGAAATAGATACCATGTTTAATAAACCTACTTACCTAGTAGGTACTTCTTTCGCAATATTAAACTAGATTCAGTACCTTAAAATTGTAATTTAAATTCTGTTTGTAAAGATGATAAAAATAAGAGCAACAAAAAGTAGTTTCTCTCTTCGTAGCTCTTCTTTAAATACTTTGAAACAAACAGTATTATTGAATTAACATAAAATATTACTCTAAATATTATTCAAAAGCCTGTGAATAAGAAATGAGCTGTTTTGCATAATACTCTATTGTGTATTTTTTTACAGGCGCTAGTTTATTAATTATTTATGTTTTGAAATAACGCTAAGTTTAAAAGCAATTTTCAACTGATTCTGATCGAGTTTCCTACACAAATAGAAGGAGCGGCCACGATGATGATTGAGCTAAAAATTTTAATACATTTTCGCAAGTTTGTTACGTTTCGATACTTCACTCATTCAAAATTTAATATACCTACCTACGGCTAATATTAATAATCAATCCTAATCCAAAACTTCCTGTGCAAGATTGATATTTTGATCCATTTTTATGTTATCGCTTGCCAATAACATATCTGTGGACAGGATAAATATGGCAGTTGAGTAGGTATAGGATAGGCCGGCGGATAGGCAGCTATCTAGATTGCTTGAAATCTATCTTTAGAGATACATTACCTATTAACATTGGCCGTTAGTCTATATCTAAAGATGGCAAATCAATTATTTTTAAGCTCTTCTTTTTTTAACTTATGATTTGATTTGTACTCAATTATGTAGATAGTTAAAAAAATGTTTTTTTTTTAAATTTTTTGCAAAGGGTATTGTAATGTATCTATATATAATATATTTGTTTGTATGTACTTTTTACATTTGTTAGAAATTTCGGTAAACATTTCGTGGAATGTGGAATAGTTTTTGGTATAAATCCATTTTGAACTTAAGCTTAAATTGCAATAATTACAGTAGGTATCTAAACTAATTTATAATGATCTACAAAACCGTGATTCTTTTTAGCACAGATAAAGATACAATCATCTCACTGATTTTTATAGTGTGGTCGCACTTTTACAATCTTACATTTTATCGTACTCATTTACAAATGTAGCTGGAAGCAGACAGTTGGGCGCAACTTTCATATCAAACAATAAAAAAAATAAGTTTGCTATGTTTTTTATTCTTCGTTACTGGGTGTATTTTCGAGCTACATATTGATTTCACCTTTATTTATGGGTATCCCAAACCCGACATCGACCTAACCTCGTCCACAAAGGGTACATCCTTAGCAGATGAGGCTGACATTTAAGGAAGTAAGATTTATAGCCGTTACCCTTAGAAGGTCATACTTTAGGGAGTATATTCACTATTCAATAAAAATTTGTTTGAATTTTTTAATTTAAAAATAACAAGCGGTATTTTTGACGGAAAAAAAACTGTCTTTTTGTATTTAAGATATTTATGGTCAATTGAGCAAGAAATTGACTGTCTTTCTTTACTGTATTTTTACACTGATACGATTACTATTATGTTAGAAATAAGAAGATTTCGCTATAATAGATATTGAACTTGTTTATTAGTTTTTTTTTTGGCGAAAAATTGCAAATTAAGTAAATATTTTTTTTATTTAAATATGGATTTCCGCAAAGTAACTCCTTCTTCTATCAATTTTGTTTACAAGTGTTTACAAAACTTTACCACCTATTCAAAGATCAGCTTAATTCGCCAATCAGCATAAGCTTTCGTTTGGCTTTAACTTTTCTGGTAGAACCAGCTAAAATTTATTATAGGTGTTTATCACAGCTCATAGGTGTTTATTATGGTTCAGTACGTATTTTTTTATGATATTGGGAGGCAAACAAGCAGACGGATTTCCTGATGGTAAGCAATTGACGCTGCCCAGAGACAACAAAGGTGGTAATGATACGTTGCCAACCTGAGACCTGGATGTTTGGCTTCGAGCAAAAGTAAGTTTACCTTATCCTCGGAACCGGAATAGGTCAACGGCAAGTGCTGACGTTATGGCGGCAGGATTAGGTAAGGCGATGGTACCAATCCGGGCGAGTCATTGGGAAATTTTGCCACCTAGTAATGTATGCAAACTAACGGATTTTCTAAAACAAAGAAATACACGTCAACTATATGATATGTACCATAAGGTACCTAAATATGAAAGGTGCTATACAGTGATTGCTTAATGTTTCTATATTTTATTATAGCTTTTTTGGTCCTTAATTTAGGTAAGTTGCTTATGTTTTTGGTTAGTTTTAGCTGTTTTTTTGTAAATGGTGTGTGGTAAAGTTTTGTCTGTCAATAAATGTTATATTTTTTACTATTATTATAAAAGATGGACTGTCACTCGAATAATCCACTTCCTACAAAGCTAGGTATTTTTGTTAGTTTCCTATCGGTCAAAGTGCTGTGATGGAAGCGTTCTCGCGGTGACATCATCATTTAAAATTTTGACAAAAAAATTACAAAACACATTTATTGTCCCTCTTCCACCAGGCTTTTACATATTATCTGTAAGTGGTAATAAGTTCGCCTCGGGATGATAATTCAAAAACTTGTTCTCAAAAAGCAGAGTTTTGAAAGGTATATCCTTCAACCATTAAACATGTAAGAAACAGTAATCCCTATTCTAGGGAAAAAACTTGCAGTCGTCTCACTTCGTTGTGATACGTTAACATTAACATTTTATTATTTAAGTAATTAACAACTAAACACTAAAAAATTAATAAGACGGACTCGTTTATTCAGCCCTGATAATGCTGTAAAACTTGAAACCGGGTGGCTCAAGTGTTAAAGTGTATTGTAGAAAAATACACAAGTGTAGTTTAAAAAAGGGTGTGTATATCTTTTTATTTAATTGAAAACTAATGTAAAATGCTTGCCTATGTCTGCCACAAGAGTATATGACAGGACTGATAGTTACCTAACCATCCAACTAACCTTTTTTTTTTAATAATATTGTAAGGCAAACAAGCAGACAGATCTCATGATGGTAAGAAATTAGAGAGAGACACCAAAGGTGGTATTAGTGCGTTGCTCACCTGAGGCCAGGATGTTAGGCCTCTAGCAAAAGTAAGCCCTCTGAACAGGAACACGTCAACGGCAAGCATTGACGTTATGGCGGCAGGAATAGATAAGGCGGTGGTACCTATCCGGGCGAGTTGCTTCGAAACTCTGCCACCTAGTAGAACGTCACGCTGCTAGTGACGGCAAGCCTATGCTCGCCTTTTACGAGCTGCCTGGCAGGAAGGCAGATTTTCTATTCTGCAAAGGAGCCCCGACCAACACGGGGAAAAAACTCTACCTAACTAAACCTACTTCTTACTATAAGTAAAGTTGGTATTAATAAAAAAATTGCTTACGTAATGGCCATTAAAATATATAACAAATTACCACAAAGATTTACAGAATTAGTATTTACAAAATTTCAAATGGAATTAACGACATGGTTATGTGAAAAATGCTTTTATGACATAATTGAATATTTAACTACATAATTACAATATTTTTATTAATTTGACATTTATTTTATTGACAATAGTTTTAGTATTTGGACATTATTTTTTATTATTATTGGAATTCAATATTTTAATCATGACATAAATATACTACTAAATGTAATTAATTTGAAAATAGAAATTTTAATTTAATGATGGAATAATTTTACCATAATATAATGAATAATATCAGTTTAAAATATTTGCATGCCAACTATTTGGTAAAATAAGATTAAGAGCTTGTTTAGTATTGAATTCTCCTTACCCTATTTGCGCAAATAAATGTTATTATTATTATTATATATTTGAAGAGAGAACTCTCTACGGGCGTAACCTTAGCTTTATGTTATTTTTTTTAGGTACAAGTTCATTTTTATATCAGTTCTAATTACTTTTGCCAAGGGACAACCAAAAAAATGTGACCAAACACCACCACAAGCGACGGTATTGACTCCAAGTGAAAATAAAGGCACTTTCAAACTATCTATCGACACTAAAAGCGATGATGTGGATATCTATCGACCAGACCAAACTTATGTGTGTGAGTCGTTTCTACTTACTAGTTGTTGCCAGCGTTTTTTCCCATTTTTCAGAATTTATTGTAACACAATACATACCTGGATTCGAATACCTAGGTACGAATCACGGGTCGGCCAACATAAAGAAAATTGGATTTTTCCAATTTTCTAATTTAAAAAAAATTTTGGTCGGGATTGGAAATGTGCCCGGTTGGCGATAGGCTTGCCACCTATCACATTGTGGGACTTAGTGTCTTCGGCTAGTCGTGGGTGCCTTGGTTGTACCTCTGCCTACCTCTTCGGGGATATGGGCGTGAAGATACTTTTTTGTATTGTAACACAGGTAATATTTAAGTAATCAAAATAAAGGTTGTCTATGTGTTAGTATCTTCACGCCCATATCGCCAAAGAGGTAGACAGAGGCACAACCAGGGCATCCACGACTAACCGAAGACACTAAAGTCCCACAACGTGCTAGGTGGCAAACCTATTGCCAACTGAACACAAATCCAATCCCGGGCAACGTTATTTTTATTAGGTTATTGAAAATATACATTTTCTATTTTTTTGTTGCCCGACCCGGGGATTGAAACCCAGGACCTCAAGAAGTCAAGTCCGAAGTCGGACCGCTAGATCAATTTTTTCAATCAATCAAAAAAAAAATCAATCAAATCTATTGAGCCATTTAAATGCAAAGAAATCACAAATACAGACTAATTTTTCACTTTGTTCCTTTTACAATAACCTTAAAAATAAAACTTTTAATGACTCCTAACTAAATGTATAAGTAACGTAGACCAGAATCATCTATCATGCCAGATTTCAAACATAAAAACACGGCGCTTTTGATAGTTTTTTTTGTAAAACAGGAAATCTCTCGGATTTTTGTGTGATAACACAACGAAAAAACACACGGCTCTTCTGATGAGAGACAACTATGGCCTAAAGAGACTATAAATGGTATTGGTGCGATCCTGTCCTGTAGCTGGGGTGTTATGCTAAAATGCTAGCTTGCGTTTCTGCCTCGATGTACTTAACAATAAAAGTTGTGTCTACAACGGCTCTTCAAAAAAAAACAGTATATTTTTTATTATCAGGTAATTCTTCTGCTCCATTTCCTTTCAATTCTACAAAAGGTTCCAAGTTTTAAAAGACAAAGTTTATGAGTACTACATATTTTCCAGGGCACTAAGGAAATAATTAAGCATCAACTTTGAGTTGTCCGTTCTTACGTCAAAAGCAACTTCTGTCTAGTCTACATTCAAAAGGCTACAACTTATATTTCAGCGGAATCTATTCTCACACAAATTTCCTTTCTTTGTTATCTTTTTCGGCAGCATCAGGAAATTAGACGCTGCTCTCAATCTTGTAATATATACTTTACTAGTGGCCCGCCCTGGCTTATAAAATATACATATAAACATTCCTCTTTAAACACTTTATCTATTAAAAAAACCGCATCAAAATCCGTTGAGTGGTTTGGAAGATTTAAGGGACATAGGGACAGAGAAGAAAACGTTGCCTAGATTATTTTCCAAATCATATACTTCTCATGTGCCAAAGTATGCTGCTTTAGGTCCGAACATTGAGCTTTGATTGAAGTTTAAATTATTAACTACTCTGTTTATTTGTTTACGTGTCTAGGAATACATGTATGTATGACATAGTGATTTTGGCAGGGTCCAAGAAACAAAGGTGTAATAAAACTAGTTCCAATTGTTCCAACTGTTGAAAGTGACTAAGTGAATATTTAGTTTTGTCCCAACGTCGATATATTTTACAAATTTACTGTAGTATTTTTTTTTTGCAGAATTAGGATTTTGTATTATAGTAGCACACTTCGTTTTTATATAGATTTCTTCTGGGAAAATTGAATTCAAACTCTAGTGGAACAGAGAGCGACCGACAGTTAGATGTAAGGATTTTTTATGGCCATAGACACTGAATAAGCACGCCGCTCCCTTGATGGTAAGGGAGGACCGCAGTCTATAAACACCATAGATAATACAGCTGCAAGTGTTTAAACTGTCTTTTATAATTTAAGGTACCTACTAGAATTTTTCAATAACTCGCGCGGATTGATGCCACCTGCCATAAAAAAGATAAGGTATCCGATAAACTTACTTTCTTAAAAAGCCCTAACATTCCAGTCACAGGTTGGAATCAGGAAATCTTTCTGTTTATGCAAACAAAAATCCCTAAATTAGGTCATACAATTTGTTACTGATAAACAATTTAAAATTTGATCCAACTTGAAAAAAGTATGTGAAGAATCCTTGTAAACTCAATCATTTTAACAGGCAGTCAAAGTCGCTAGCATCAGCGAGTATCGTAAAAGAAGTATTATAAATAGCTTAAATTAACAAATAAATTGAGTTAATATTACCATTCTCGAAAAGAAAATCTACAAAAATTTAAAGGTCAAAGTTGTTTTGTAAGCTGCGTTGACGTTTGACATGGGTTTCCTGGTTTTGACACTTCTTAAATAGTACTTAACCAGATGTAATGTCTGTGTTTTGGAGATATTAAAATCTCCAGCAGGAAATTTTTCTGTATTCTAAAGCATCTAATTTCCGCTACTATTCTCAAAATGTTTATTTTTTCGTAAATTAACCTAAAAATTTGGCTGTTTCTCTTCTTTTTTAATTATTTATTATCTCCTTACGTCTAAAAAGATAGAAAATGTATATTTTCAACTTTCTAGTAAAAAGCGACATTGCCCGGTATTGGATATATGTCCGGTTGGCGACAGGCTTACCACCTATCACATTGTGGGACTTAAGTGTCTTCAGCTATCGTGGGTGCCCTGGTTGTACCTCTGCCTACTGCTTCAGGGATATGGGGTGGGAAGATATTTTTTTTCCTTGCGTTTTTTCACATAAACAGGCAAACTTTAGCATAGCTTTACTTGTACAGTTTATTTACCAAACTTTGAACTAAAGATTTTTAAGAGCAACATTATACAGGGTGACAAAGTAGACCCTTAGGAAGCTAGCGCGTGGTGGCCAACGCACTGTATAGCTGTAAAAAAGTTAAAAATAAAATATGTATTTAAAATCTATAGTATACAAATTAATTGCTAAATGTTGATAAGCGCATAACTTCCGAACGATTGAACCGATTGCATAATTCTTTTTTTGTTGTGTTAGTAATTGTCAGAAGAAGGTTCTTATGAAGACAAAAACCGGGAAAATTGTAGGGAAAATGGGAAAAACAATACTATATGTTCCACATACAAACTGAACAGGTGGAACTAAGTTAGCCAGGACAGCTAGTTTAAAATAAATGTTAGATTATCCGTAAAGGCCTATGGTATAGGCTTTACACAGCTTACTTTATGGTGTTAGTAGTAGAAGTAGGGTTGCTAATACCGAAATCATATAATAATGTGTTTGTTTAATTTTGTAGAACAGCAAATTTTTTTTTGCAGTTAATTTTTTTTTTAATATAAACTACACAGTGCCACCACGCTCTAACTTCCTAAGTAGTATACCATATGCTTTTATTATATTATGTTAACAAAATTATTTTATTCCACAGTGATATTAACCACAAACAACCAGACGCGACCATTCCGTTGGTTTATGGTTACTGTGGAAGACCCAGATATCGACAACAGTACTTCTGAGTTTGAAGGACGCTCAGTTAACGTTGGCAACCTGAAGACATTGGACACCAACAGACAGGCCAGATACAGTGAGAGATGTTACAATTCTGTTGAAAACACTGATAACTCTGATAAGTACAAAGTTGAGGTAAGCAATGATCATTACATTTTTTTCCCCGGTCAATAACTTATTGCAATATCCTTTTTAAATTGTCAATTTGGCGGTATTTTTTGTGTTTTTTTCCTGTCCGTTTGTGGTACGATTATTCGGCCAGCGACGAATAGATTTGATGGTTGTTTTTTTTTTCAAAACTTGGGTCATGATTGTTGTACGGTTGTCCCATACGTGATAGATATACTTATATGATCAAGACCCGACGTGTTTTTTTAACTATATTTAATCATTCAATTTTTTAATCGACTCCAAATAGAGTAGGTATCACAATTTGTAGGTGTATTTTTTTTGTATGTTACGCGATTACTCGGCTGACAAAGAACCGATTTTAATTATTGTTTTTTAAAAAGGTCGGTCACAGTGCTGAGATCGTTAGATATAAATTTCTTGATAGATAATGATGTCGTCAACAAGAAAAAAATATGCATATTTTATTAGTATAACCGAAAAACCACTACTTATCTCAGACTTACTTAGGATCCTTATCATGATAAAATGTATGTGAGACCACCTCGGAGTTGTTAGCTATCTTTCGAGAACGAAGTATCAAACCACGATATATAATGTAAGTATCGGTTATTTGGAGTTTAGTTGTGCTTGAATTATCTGTTTGTCTGTGTACCTTATTTGCGTCGAGGTAAAAAAAAAATACCTACTCATTACTAAATTTGAAAAAAAAACTTTTTTTTTTCATGACATTGGAAGGCAAATAAGCAGACGGATTTCCTGATGGTAAGAAATTCCCGCCGCC
>NJDC01001055.1:169740-189838 GCA_002245475.1 Calephelis virginiensis
AGGATCCTTATCATGATAAAATGTATGTGAGACCACCTCGGAGTTGTTAGCTATCTTTCGAGAACGAATTATCAAACCACGATATATAATGTAAGTATCTAATGAAAGGAGTCGGTTATTTGGAGTTTAGTTGTGCTTGAATTATCTGTTTGTCTGTGTACCTTATTTGCGTCGAGGTAAAAAAAAATACCTACTCATTACTAAATTTGAAAAAAAAAAACTTTTTTTTCATGACATTGGAAGGCAAATAAGCAGACGGATTTCCTGATGGTAAGAAATTCCCGCCGCCTATAGACACCAAAGTTGGTAATGGTGCCTTGCCAACCAGAGGCCGGGATGTTAGGCCTCGAGCAAAAGTAAGTTTACCGGCTACCTTACCCTCCGAACCGGAACACGTCATGACGTTATGATGTAAGGGTGTAAGTGACGGAATGCCTATGCTCGCCTTTTACCAGCTGCCTGGCACAGGAAGGCAGATGGTCTATTCTACAAAGGAGCCCGGACCAACACGGGGAAAAACACTTTCAGAAACTTGACCAAATTTCCAAGGGATCACACCTGAAAAATGGTCTACTTCAATAAAAATCAAATATGTAAAATCATCAAAAATTGTATATAGAAATACACTTATGTTAACACCCGAATAAACTTAGTAAGCACACAGATTCAGGTTAATCACGCAAACGCCTGTCTCTGTCAAGTAACTTTGAAACATTTTTCGACCTCCTTTCTTACTTTGACCGCCTCGTTGGTCGAAGGGTTAGCGTACACGCCTGACGCCACCGACCAACCGCAAAGCTTGTTGTATTCCCGACGGGTGAAAAGAAAATCTAGATATTTTCGCGTTTACTAATTTTGTTCTGGTATCTAAGTATTTCATTGGTAGAAGAGTGCTATGCAGCAGCTTGTCCGGGTAGGGATCTACCTATTCCTGCCGCCTTAGTGATTCTGTCATGTTCCGGTCTGGACGGTAGGGTTGCCGGTAGACTTGTACAAGAGGCTAACATCCTCGCTGCAAGGCAGCGACGCATCTGTAACATCTATGGTATAATAGTCTACATTTGTCTCTCACCATCAGGAGACCCGTGTGTTGGTTGGCTTACCTATTACATAAAAATAATCTATTTTTAATTATTGTTGATTACCACCCATAGCACGAGCATATAATTCGCTTACTTTGGGGTAATTATAATATGTTTGTGCTACTTGTCAAGGGATATTCTAACGAGACGCTTACTACTTTCCGCCATTACATCAGTGCTTGCCATCATCGTGTTGTAGTCTTAGAGGTAAAGTTTGCACGTGTGTAAACATTCAAATAAAATTTAGAGTTGGCAACACGCATTAACATCTTTGATGTTAAGCGACGCGTGTTTTGAACATCAGCAAACCTTTTGAAAAAATCCCTAAAAACACAATAACTATTCAATTAGAAATTGGTATCGTTAGACAACGTTATAAGCTACCGCCATATTGGAAAGGCGGCGGAAAATTTTATATTCCATATAGTGACCAGAGAGAACTTCTATTTTGCAATTCCGATGTCCTTTTTTATCCGCACTGGCGCGTTTTAGATCTCTCTGATCTCGGTCAATTCGTCGCGCCTCATCCCAAATTCAACAAAGCATGACCCTCGTAAAACCTAACTGTGTATATTGTAAAATAGTAGAATAGTGGCGTCTGTATGTACAAAAGTTGACTTTTTTCCTCTAACGGGTAGGCTGGAAGATATTCCTTTCATTAGAGATAAGCTCGTCTTTTCTATTTTTGTTTTACTTAGATTTAAGTCAGGGCGAGGGGACAATTCACTCCGCAGCTTACAAAGATTCAGGGAGAGTACCTCATGAAGAGTCTCACGTCAAAATCAGTAGTTAAATATACTCCACCCAACGTGATAAGTTCTCAGATATGATCAGCGCTATATGAACCTTTAACTTCTATCTGAAGTTTAAATTTTGATTGACATGCGAAAGTTATTAAGTACCTAAATCGGGTCTACTCAATCAGCGTAATATGCCTTTCGTATAAATCTTAAGATTTATACATCAATGTGTCTTTTGTACGTTAGTAGTGTTACTTATGCAGCGTTTAAGTTCTTTCCTTATTGCTAAGTATACACAGGAGTTAGTATTTAAGAAAAGCCATGCGAAATAACTTCGTGGGAACGGTTTATCATCACAGATAGGACTATTGTCGTTAACAAGACGTCGTTGTGGGAAATCGATTGGAGCACCGGGCTTTTCTTGTAGATATCACTGTTTCATCTGAAATTAACCTCTTGAAAAAAGTTTAAGAAGGAAAAATTGACAAAATACACAGACTCGGCTCACGAGGTTACCGATATGACTCAACAATTGTCCCGATTTTCGTTTCAAGTTTCTCATAGCGAAGAGTCTCGACCAACATCTTGAGACAGTCTCGCTCCATTTCTGGACTAAGGGTCAGATTCCGAAAGTAGCCATTTTGAGGACGGTACTCATTATTACTTTCATTCGATTGGGGGACAGACTGAAGACTGAGACTGACCACTGACGGTTAGGTTGTAAGACCACCTTCTTTGGAGATAATGTTTTACATTTTTAATGTATTTTAATTAAGTGTATACATACATACATATATATCGTCACGACAGTTCCTTTCAGGAGTAGACAGAGTTAAGAGTATAAATATAAAAAATAAGAAATAATATGAGTAAACGATATTAATTTGTCTTTATTAATTAATCTGTCTTTGATTGTTTCGGCGTTGTTTGAATTTCTGGACTATTCTAAATCCAAAATTCTTCTTGTTTTTTGTCGCATTCATCATATTTGAAAAAGCTTTGAGCTTGTCCACGTCACCACGTCACGATGTCATTATCGTGGAAAGGTGCGGTGTGTCACAATGTAGTACATTGACGTAACGTGCAAAGTAATGTTACCATGTTGCAAAATGGACGTCACGGTGCCAAAACGCGTTGTAGTATCTTAAAATTTCTTCAGTCTTTCTAGATACGGACCGCACAAGTGATATCAATCAATCAATATAAATATTCTCTGTCATTTTTATATTCGACTAATCGCTACGTGAAGGAAACATTAATTGAGAGAACGCATCTTATTATAGCCGCGTACGGTTTTCGACGATGCACGTCAGACGCGTTAGTCTGCGGCAACTTTTTTAATGGCTAACATGTTTAACTAGCCTCGCGGTTTTTACGACTTCTCCTGACCTTACAACGTTGCCGCACCGTGTAAAAACGCGACACGGCAGCGCACCACTTCGCGACACCCCGACCAGTGTTGTTATTGATACGGAAATTCCCGTAATTTACGGTAATTCACGTTTGTTTTGTCACAAAATACAGCATACGGCAGGGCTTTTAGTGCCGTATCAAAAAATATGGCAAATGGCTATAAATGAAACAAAACGTTATTAAACAGAGAGCAGCTAAACGTATCACTCATGACCAATAGTTGGGAAAATCCAGACATTCGGCTAAACAGTTCATATCGCTGTATCGTGAGATTTCTTTTACTTCGGTAAATAATGAATGTGGCGACATGATTGTACTAAAGAATTTGGTTTATCTATTAATCTATGAGATCTACGTGTTGAATAGCTCAAATATTTCGAATAGTTCGTTTTGATTTGATCAATTGATTGATCAAAAAAGGCTAAAAAACGGTAAACATAACAAAAAAAATTGGGAACGTGCCGATTTTTTCAAACATTGGATTGCTCCAGTTGATGATGATATATACAGAGCAAAGTGCACTCTATGTGACTTTAAATTGTCAAAATTGTAGTGACATAAAAATAACTACGATACTTAAAACCGACTTCAAAACTAACAAGTAAAAACTAATAAAGTCTTAATATTAATTATATACTACCTATTACTTATATGCGGCATTTACTAATAGGTTTTAAGTCGGTGCAAATTCAATTTAATACTTACTTATAATATAATTATGTACTAGTTTAAGGCTTGGCACCAACTTCAAATCTATTAGTAAATAGCACATATATGTAATAGATAGTATATAATTAATATTAAATCTTTATTATTTTTTACTTTCTAGTTTTGAAGTTGGTTTAAAGTAACGTAGTTATTTTTATTTGATACTTTTAGTTTATTGCTGATATGTTTAAATTTAATAAAAATAATCATCGACATAGGTGAAAATAGATCAAAAAATGCTCATAAAATAAAAACTAATGGGCCTACATTAGTAGAGCCTGCATCTAATTTTTATGGGACCAATTCGAAACTATTCCGCATCACACAAAAACATAATTACGTAAATCGGTCCAGAAACCACGGAGAAATCGGTGTACATACATAAAAAAAATATACCGGCCGAATCGAGAACCTCCTCGTTTTTTTTAACTCGTTTAAAAATGAGAAGCAAGGAAAATTATGCACAATCTTAACATGAATATGAAGTTATACAAACGATAAGAAACCTTTACAGAGAAGACACAAATAAGAAATATATATTCTTAAAATATATACCTACGGCAATTTCTTACTTTTTTTCCTTAAAATACGGCAAATCGGAATGTCACATACGGCAACCCAGATTTTTTCGATAACAACACTGACCCCGACAGCAACGTCCGACGTTATCGACATTGACGCGACGAGATGTGGAGAACTCCCTGTATGCTTTCCGTCGTCCGTGGCTAATAGTTTTTTTTTTTATTTCATAGTTCAAATTCCATAGTTTGCACACTTTTAATTGATGACGTTTGACAATTAAAAATGACGAAAACAAAATGGATTCAAGATCTCACTGATAAAGTTTTCTTGAAATTTATTTTATTCTTTCCTTATATTTATTTATTTCAATAATTATTTAGTTGATTTACTTTAATTTAGTTGAAAATTTATAGTTTTGAAGTAAAACCGATTTACAACAAAAACGTGCAATAACTTGTAAGTAATAAAATAAAACATGCATTTTATAAAATTGCAAGTAACATATGTTTTTTTATGCATATTTGTAATTGAGCTTATATCAAGGTCCCTGTTCGCCACATATGTTTTCCAAATTTATCTATATATTAATTAATACGTGATGCCAAAACTTTGGACCCCTTTTTACGAAATTTGGCACACTTATAGTTTACGTGTAGGAGAAGTGCAAAATGGTAATATTTTTAAATAACAATGCTTATAAAGTACAAAAACTCAATAACTAAAACATTACCCGTACTACCATGCATTTGACAAACAAAATAATATATTGATGTTGACGATAAAAAATCATAGATGGCACACTAACTATTTAGGAAACAAAGTAGTTGGTCTTGAGAAATGAAGATGGCGTTCTTATAAACAAGATATTATAATTTGGATACTAAAGAATTTAAATTCGACCAATTTCGACCAATGGGCGACCACTAGTAGATGTAAAATGTCGTCTCCCTCACAACAGTGTTTATTGATGTATTGATATATTTTAGAAAATAAATTGGTCCCCATGCATTTTTATGTAACTGTCTTTTAATCTATACAAGTGTAGTCAACACTATGAATGAATAAAGAAATACACTTTACTATGCCCCAAAACTTAGTCAGCCAGAAGAGCCAATCAGCGCACTCCCCCGTTCCATGATTACTATGAAATATTGCGCTCTAAAGTAAATTACTAGTAATGAATAGTGATTTGGCGTAAGCGCCAACTATAAATTATATTTTTGACACTATAAATGTAATTTGAAAAAAAATATATAAAACTGAAACAGTTGTCTTTTAGGTATAATACTTATCTATGTTTATGTTAAATCTGGTGTCGATATTTTCATAATTGAAGTAGACAGTTGGGTTTTGCTTTCAAAAAAGGGGTTAAATTTTTGATTTTTTTCTATCGAGCAAAGTTAAACGAATCGTGTTTTGGAAACAATAGTCTTATAAAGCATATAAATGTTAATCTTGTGTATTTTTGTCGCCAAGATCCATAATTTCTTTGTATGAAAAAAACAGTATATTGCCGACGTATTTTAGCATACATGGCCCCTTAAGACTCTATTGTGCTTGTAATATAACATTTAACTAAAGGTACACAAAGGCGGTCTTAGAAGCGATCTCTGCCAGAAAACTCAAGAGTAAAGGAGACAATATACATAGTATGATATCTTCCCCGTGTTGGTCGGGCGTTTTTGCAGAATAGACCATCTGCCTTCCTGTGCCAGGCAGCTGGTAAAAGGCGACCACAGGTCTACCGTCACTAAGACCGTGACATCCGACTAGGTAGCAGAGTTTAGCAGCGACTCGAACGGATGGGTACCACCGCCTTACCCATTCCTGCAGCCATAACGTCAGCGCTTGCCGTTGACGTGTTCCGGTTCGGAGGATAAGGTAGCCGGTAAACCAACTTTTGCTCGAGGCCTAACATCCCGGCCTCAGGTTGGCAACGCACCATTACCACCTTTGGTGTCTCTAGCCAGCGTGAATTTCTTACCATCAGGATATCCGTCTGCTTGTTTGACTTTCAGTATCATAAAAAAAGTATGTATAAAATTAAGGGCTTTATAGAGCAAACATACCTATCTATATGTATATACTAATACATAATGTACAATATAACAATACGTATAATATGAAATTAATTAAATTAAAACATTCTAATTAATTACATTGCTTTAATTTACTTAATTGTTTCACTAAAAAAGGGGCTTACACCTCCAAAAGCTGCCTGCGAGTCACACGTAGCTGTTTCCACATTTAAGTACTTCATAAATCAACCAGAAGCTCGTCTGAGCTTTGCAAGGTTGGACAAACTTTTATATTATAATAAACATTCCTCTTGAATCACTATTAAAAAAACCGAATCAAAATCAGTTGCGTACTTTTAAAGATAGGTACATAGGGACAGACAGCGGAAAACGACTTAGTTTTGTAATATATAGTGATTAGTTTACCCGTTAGCGTATACTGCCATCAATCCCTCGTACGAGTTCGAGTCTTAGGTTCGATGTACAGACATGACGATTGTTGTGATGAACACATATTTTTGGGTTGGTTAATTAAAATTTTTGGTATGTTTATAATATTAAATTATGTTATTATATTTGAAACATAACACCCACAATTTCATTTGCTTTATTAACACGACCATAGGTTATAGTTACACACGGTGCTGGGTTTCCAGTTATTTCGTTTAAACTTGGCTGGACACACTACCGCGTGTCTATGTAACCTATCATTATTTTTTAGATTCATTGGGTATCCCCAAACCAGAACAATAATAAGCAGAAAGTGAGACTACGGGCGATGGTAGCAGAAAATGAAGAGGTTTGGTATGTTGGGGACGACCTTACAATTTTGCTGGATAAAGATGACCGAAAACCTTTAGACAGTCCACCATATTCGCCTGTGGAAACTTGTAACTTATGCAGTGAAGCAAGGTATGAGGTAGGTAAGAATTCTTTTCCTAGACGGATATCACACTGTCGTTACAGAACGCACCAATGTGTAGTGCTGTGGATTTTATTATTATATTATATTGTACGCTTTTTTTCTAAGTCACCTCTGTGGTCTAGCGGTCCGATGTCAGACTTGACTGCATCAGTTCCGGGGTTCGAATCCCAGGTCGGCCAACATAAAGAAAATTGGATTCTTCCAATTTTCTAATTAAAAAAAATGTTGGTCGGAATTGGAAATGTGCCCGGTTGGCGATAGGCTTGCCACCTATCATACTGTGGGACTTAGTGTCTTCGGCTAGTCGTGGGTGCTCGTTGTGCCTCTGCCTACCGCTTCGGGTATATGGGCGTGAAGACACTTACAGTTTTTGTATAGAAATCGAGAAAATTTTAGTATAAAGTTAAACTAAGTATCACAGCAAAGCGGAGTGGTGCAGTGCAGTATGATATCCGCCTTAATCCCGGACGACTTTTTGTTAGTGCCTTACTTCTTGAAAACATATTTCCAAACTGCGACTAAATATCAATAAGACAAGTTGGTAGAGGTTTGTAATTACTCACGTTAACCAAGGACGTTGAACCAGATTTTTTTTATGACATTGCAAGGCAAACAAACAGACGGATTTCCTGATGTTTAGAAATTCACGCCGCCTAGAGACACCAAAGTGCGTTGCCAACCTGAGGCCCGGATTTTAGGCCTTGAGCAAAAGTAAGTTTAACGGCTACCTTACCCTTCGAATCGGATCACGTCATGACGTTATGGCGGCAGGAATAGGTGAGGCGGTGGTACCAATCCGGGCGAGTCGCTGCTAAACTCTACCACCTAGTCAGATGTCACGGTGTTAGTGATGGTATGCCTATGCTCGCCTTTTGCGAGCTGGCAAGAAAGGCAGATAGTCTATTCTACAAAGGAGCCCGGACCAACCAACACGGGGAAGTTGTACCTTGTTTGTACCTCTGTTTTGACTATTCCTAACATCAAAGAGTCAGTTTTCTCAATCCTAGGCGTCTTTTTGTATTTTTGTAGTTAAACTGTTTAATTATCAATTACTAAGTAAAAAAACTAAATCGTGGAAGTGTGCTGCTAGCCACGTTCACGACGAACGTTCGTCTCGATTTGTCTTACATATTCCTGCCAATTATGTAGTCAGTTTTTGCTACCACCGTTTTCCGGTTAAAATAGATATCGTACTCAAGCAAGAATCTTAACATCCCAGCTTCAGAGTCACAAAGCACCTTAGCAATCTATTTCGTATATTATAAAAATAAAAAGATGAAAAAAAAATACTTAAAGCCTTTGAAGTTCCAAAAAAGCTCTCCTCGATATATGCAATCAGAAAATCTGAATTTACATATTCAATTAGATTAAGTTTTTCTGTTGAGCGTAAACAAGATCCCTGTGGGACCCACTTATTTATATTTAATAAGTTATCATTATGGAACGACGAAATTCTTTTTTTATATTTTATTTCTGGAATGGAAACTTTTTACTTGTTAAATAGAAGTCACTAACATAATATGTACTCGTATTTAAATGAAGATAAGTGTTACTTTTATTAATTTTTCACCGCTTCTGTGGTGTTCGGGTGTTGAACTTGACTTCCTGTGGTCCCGGGTTCGATCCCCAAGTCGGGCAACAATAAAAATAGAAAATCTCTATTTTCAATATTGTAATAAAAATAACGTTACCTGGGATTGGATAGAGCCCGGTTGGCAATAGGCTTGCCTCCTATCACATTGTGGGACTTAATGTCTTGGGCTAGTCGTGGGTTAGTTGTGCCTCTGCCTACGTCTTCGGGGATACTTTTTTTTAAGTAAGAGTGAGAAGGCTTCTTCTAGTCGAGTGTGTATCCATAGAGTCTACTATCTACATAAGCTTTTCGAATTCTATCATACGGGTTTCCATTCGTTACACTGATGGCCCAGTGTCATCTTAAAAATCATATTCCTCTACATCTTCAAAAATACAAGACATTTTTTGTACAAATTTAATTTTATTAGTGTTTTATTTTATGATGAAATTTCACTAAGAGCCAACGATAGAAACTATACAATGTATCTGAACCAAATAATTCAAGAATTATTAAATTAGTTTCCAATCCACGGAAATAAACTAAAACACATTATGTTTTAGCCCAACTTGAACTGTCGACTCGGACCATGCGTTTTGATATTATTGACGAGTACAGAGCAAACGCACTACATCGCGCACCGCATCCAAATGATTTTAATTAGCTTTTTGTCATTAATTAGTAAAGCTAGCTGTGGTTTATAACGAATTAAACTAAGTTTAACAATACGATTTTTTTTAATAAGTCCCCCGTGTTGGTCCAGGTCTACGCAGTAAAAGGCTAGTACAGGCTAAAAATAGATTATTACTAACAAGGTCTCTTCTGGTAGAGTGGAAAGCTTTCTTCTGGAATCATTATATTTTTTTAATTTTTAGTATTTGTTGCTATAGAGTCACTACATAATTTGTGAAAATTTCAGCTTTCTAGCTATCAGGGCTTATGAGAAACAGCCTGGAGACAGACAGACAGACAGCAGAAGCTTAGTAATAGGGCCCGTTTTTTACTCTTTGGGCACGGAGCCCAAAAAGGTTACTTACCCACGTGTTGCTAACGTTGAATAATTTGCTTTGGTTACAAAATATATGCATAGTTTTCGATTATGAAATTCTTATGCTATCGGTACAATGATGGTGGCCTTGTAATTAAAATTCATGATATTTGTTATTTTTTTTAATCTGATTAACTGATGAAAGAGTCATGTGCCTTACTTTTTACTAATTTCTACTAGCATTCTTTTAATAAACATGTACTAAATTGCTCCAAGGTTCAACAGTTTAGACTTTATTAAAATGGGATACAGGCTTTATATCAACTTAATTTATTCCTTCTTTAGTCTATGTTGATTAATATGGCGGCATAAGATTAATTTATACTATTTCCGATGATTAAATATGACAATCTAGGCTGACCGAACCGTGGTCGAGCGTGGGTAGAAGCTAACGGTGTTGTCATACATCAGTCAAAGTTTCCTGATAATTGTCATAAAAAATAGGCATTTCTGAAGCCTACAATATTTTAGGAATAATTGTACTTCCACAATAAGCAATCATATTTTATGTACACTTTTGAGCGTATACAATAAACGAACTTTTTTTCAGCTGATATTCAAAGGCCGATGGTCCAGAATGTCCCATCCTCGAAACTACCCTATCAAGCCAGATGATAATGGATATAGCCATATGGTGGGGGCCTCTCATTCTTTTCACTATATTTTGTGGCAACCTGGTGATAAAGCAAGTCTTGGTTTAAAGAAACTGGCAGAAGAAGCTGATATTTCGGTTATTGAGAGGGAGATCATTGACGCGGTTAGTTTTACCTTGGATTCTTGAACAATAATTTAAAAAAGAGTTTCCTTAGATTCTGGAATAATTATTTAAAAAAAAAATCGCCTCTGTGGTCTAGCGGTCCGGGTGTTGGACTTGACTGCATGAGGTCCCGGGTTCGAATCCCAGGTCGGCCACCAAAAAGTAAATTGGATTTTTCCAATTTTCTAATTAAAAAAAAATGTTGGTCGGGATTGGAAATGTGCCCGGTTGGCGATAGGCTTGCCACCTATCACATTGTGGGACTTAGTGTCTTCGGCTAGTCGTGGGTGCCTTGGTTGTACCTCTGCCTACCTCTTCGGGTGAAGATACTTTTTTTTTTCAAAAAAGGAGAAGATCGTATGTTCGACCCTTTATTTTTTTGTATGTTAATCGATTTTACCATCATTTCTGAACCGATTTGAAAAACTCTTTTTTGTTAGAAAGAGCGCACTTTTGAGGAGGCGGCGGTTTCACTCCATCTCTTTTATTCAAGAGACTTAAGTCGTATTCGTTTGGTGTATAGTAATAAAAAAGTATACTTCTATAATATCCAATTTGATAAATTCTAGGTTGATTAGGTCAATGGAAATAGTGGATTTACTCTACGCAGTAAATAATTTTATTTCAGATGTCACCAACAAACGGAACAAGAACATTGATCCGAGGGAAACGTCATCATCACCCGCACATGTTTGAACCATCCCATTCACTATTAAGAGTAGACAGGATTCATCACCTCTTTTCAGTCCTTATAGCCATGAAACCCTCTCCCGATTGGTTCCTCGGAGCTACCAAGTTTGAACTGTGTACTAATGTAGGATGGCTGAAGGAATCCGAAATTCCTCTGTATCCTTGGGATGCTGGAACTATGGATGGTATTTCTTATGAGGTATGTGCAGGCAAAATGAAACATTTTGACTTATAACGAAAATTTAAAATATCTTCAAGCACCTTTTATAAACATTCTGAATCATCAAATAGAATCCAATGATCTCCATGAAATTTAATATGAAGAGGGTTTTGGGGGTGATAAAAAGATAAAATTTGAAAATTTAAAAATTTTGAATGAAAGTTTTGGGGGTGATAAATAGATTGAATTAAAAAAAATTAAAACGTTGTTGTATAAAAAACCAGCCGACACCGAGGTCAACACCAAGGGCTTCGTATAAACCTATAGGTATATACGTAAAAAAGTTCACCTATAGCGACAATTGAGTCATAGTACCCGGTACCTAACGCCTAACCTAACGCCGAGTAACGAGCCGCTACTACTCCTCCATCAAATCCACCCAGTAACCAGAAAGCAGCACCAAGTCGAGGTACGGTGTCCCGGGAGAGAGCCCTTATTGCTGGCGTTGTAGGGAACAGTCCAATCCATCTAAATAATGATGTCTCGGGCTGAGCACTCTGCTTGGCCCAAAATAGCCTGGTGAAGTTGTGAAAACCTCGCGGTTAGCAACAAATCAGCCATTCAAAAAAAAGGAGTCATAGTAATGGTATTTTTATTGCAAAATGAAATCCATGGAATATGGAAAGGTAGAGAAGCATAAGCTACAAAGGTCTCTTTATCATTTCATCTTCAATTTCATAAATTTTCTAGGCGTTCATGAGAAAAGGGGTAATAACTTTAAAATTATTAAAAAAATAATTATCTTTGCTATAAGACATTAATTCTTGCCAGATTTCGAATTCACGAGAAGTACCCTGTAGGTTTCGATTCCTTTGTGAGTTTCGAAAATTTGCGACATAGACCTATGTACTATGTACTATTAAAATTATGCGCTTCGACTTTACACTTTTGACTCTTTTTACACTTTATACTTTTATTTTTAAATTGGTTGATCTAATCTAAATTTAAGCGAAATTATTAATTATGTAATAGCAACTCTATATAGATATCTTTAGAATACATTCCGATTTCCGATACTTGTAAAACCAAAACCAAGTAAAAAATTAATACTGAATAAATTATGAAGCTGGTTAAAAACTACAAATAAAATACAATAGAGTTGAAAATCTGCTTCGTATGTAGTAGAATCGTGAACGATTTCGACTAAAGAGTTTTTATTTACCCATAAAAGATGTATGAGTATTGCGAAATCCTTTTACTTTCAGGGATTGTCTCTATGGACCAACGAGGTAAGTCCTTAGGGCAGCCAAACCTAATTTGATATATTTCGAAATATGATAAGGAATGAGGAATACTAACTATTCCCTGCAGCTTCACTTGTGTTTTTACTTTATAACAATCTTATTATCTATCTATATCATATATCTTCACGCACATATTCCTGAAGACGTGAGCAGAGTTACCACTAGCCGCGGATAGTTTAGTAGTAAATTGGATTTTTCCAATTTTCTAATTAAAAAAAATGTTGGTCGGGATTGGAAATGTGCCCGGTTGGCGATAGGCTTGCCACCTATCACATAGTGGGAATTAGTGTCTTCGGCTAGTAGTGGGTGCCCTGGTTGTGCCTCTGCCTACTTCTTCGGGGATATGGGCGTGAAGATACTTACTTTTATTATTATTTATTCTATTAATCAATATCGAGGCGAATGTTTTCGTTTACTTCAAATCCTGCGATAAAATAAAGAGAATCCGGTTTTTCCGCTACGGTTGTGTTGTGTCCTAGATTCGTGCTCGGGTGTACTGAGACCTGCTTCCGGTTTCACTGATTTGCTTATAATTCCTTCACGCCTCGATCAAACAAGTTTTGCATAACATTGCCTGCTCGCTACTGGTAAACCCGGTCAAATGGAAATAAAATACGAGCTTAAAGTTTAATCTATTCTACACATTCCTATTTTTTCTTTATGTTCTCATTAATTATTTAAAAAGATGGGATAAAACTGTGACATCCCTGTTTTCTAAACAACATTTTAATTATTATCAGATAACGAAGATACATATTTTGCAAGACGTCCAAATTAGCAATCAGGAACCTTAAAAAATATTGTTTTGTATGCGTGTTGCTATTTTTAATACTTAATCAAATTTAAGGGATTTAATCAACTGCCAACGAAGAAACCGCGAAGGAAGAAGAGAGTGTTATAAGTTTAAAGTGTCTGTGTGTGACTGTCCGTGGCATCATTACTACTAAGCGAAAAACACATTTCGGTGGGGATTTTTTTTCACAAGTTACTGTTTCTTTTTCAATTTTAAAATTATATGTAAAATAAGTCGATAATTACGCATTTGCACAACTGTACTCATGACTTGCGGACAGTTCACATAAGTAACATACTACACACTTTATAAACGATTTCTTGTTACAGACCGTAAGGATATATTTTTCAAAAGACATCTAAATCATGCTACGTCTGCATAGCATGATTTAGATATTAAAAGATAATATTAAAAGGATTGCAAAGATCTCAAACCAGTAAAACATTTTCAGTCACCAACATCCGTAACTCAGCCAGTTGATACTGTGGATAGAGTCGCTGTGGGATCATTCAACAAGGAGTCCCCATTTTATCAGATGAACCTAAACGATTTGAAACCCTTTGCGTACCTCCAAGTGAAAAGACTTGATGTTTATCCCCTAGTGGGTGTTGATTGTGATGAAGGTAAGACCTTTTTATTTAGTATTTCTTAAGATTTAACATGAAAGGTCACAGAGAAATAAATTCTTAAAATGAGGAGTGACTTATATATTATTTTCTTTGATATCGCATTACAAATGTTGAGAAACATTTTGATCGAAATGTAAAAATGTTCTTTAGAAGAACTTGTTACCATTTTTAAATAGACATTTGAAATATTTCTGGATACATATCCAATGTAAGACACCTTAGATATGTATCCAGAAATATTGGGCAAGAATGGGAAGAGGAGAAAGAAGAAGAATGGGAAAGGCAATAATGATGGGCAGCTTGATGGTTTCTATCACAAGGTTTTTGAATATTTTATTACTTATTACAACTAGATAACGAGGAAAGCCTTTTATTTTTTTAATGTGCTATCGAACCAGTAAAGAAAAGTAATGTTTGTAATACCTAAGGATTAGCGCAGACTACCGTTTCGAATGCTATTATTTTTTAAATCGTTTTTAATCTTAATATCCAAGTAATTGTCTAATATCAATTGTCAATTTGATGTATCTTTTTGTACTTAAAAGTAGTAGAATTAACTCAAATGGTGTACAATCCTCCCGTTCCCTGTGTTGGTCTGAGCTTCTTTGCAGAATAGACCATCTGCCTTCCAGCCAGGCAGCTCGTAAAAGGCGAGCATAGGCTTATCGTCACTAACACCGTGACGTCTGACTAGGTGGTAGAGTTTCGCAGCGACTCACCCGGATTGGTACCACTGCCTTACCTATTCCTGCCGCCATAACGTCATTACGTGTTCCGGTTCGGAGGATAAGGTAGCCGGTAAACTTAATTTTGTTCGAGGCGTAACATCCCGGCTTCAGGTTGGCAACGCACCATTACCACCTTTGGTGTCTCTAGGCGGCGTGAATTTCTTACCATCAGGAAAGCCGTCTGCTTGTTTGATATCTCAAATCCTTCCAATATCATAAAAAAAACGATTTGATATCTCAAAGTTAGTTTTACCTTTTTGCTCACTAACGGCCTAATAGCCTTACCAGGCCTTACCAGTACGTCTAATACCTTAGACGCAATATATCTTTTTAAATGTTAATATTAAAGAAGAGTTAGGATGATGAATCGACCTTTAAACTTATCTAACATTGCCTTGTGGTGAAAGGCGAGGGGGCGGCAAACTGTACATCGTACTTCGTACTAATATTAAACAAGGTTTTTGCGAATGTACTACAGTTAATTATAATTCTAATCTTCTTTCTTATCAGTTTAAAGTCTGAAACAAATTTATTTGTCAATTGTTTTTGACGTGACAACGTCTTAAATTAGGTTGTGGCTCGGAGTCACTCTTGAAAAAGTGTAACGCCCGCTCACGGCTGTTACGATGAGTCACCGAACGAGAGAGAGAGGCCCGTCGGACCGGTACAATGTTTTAATAAACAAAATATATTTCTATAGTTAAAATTTGTGCATTTCTTATTTTCATTCAATTCCTTGTTCCTATTGTGCAATTTAATAATATTCATATCAATAAATATTCTATCGAGAAAAAGACGATGTCACGTAAAATCTTCGCCCGTAAAATCGACTTTACAGGCAACCATTTTTTCTTTTTAGAATAAATCTAAAATTTTTACATCAGCACCACACTTTCTTAAATACCTCACCTAAAACTTGAGGATGGTCTCATAATAAAAGTACTTTACGTAATTAATGTATGTCTCTGAATTCCTTTTATGACTTACATTTTATACAAACATAAAGAATAGGATCGAAATCCTAAAATATTTCTTGCAACAAGAAATTGAATGTGTGAATGATTAATTGAACGATTAGACCTCATGATTTTAAACTAAAACCGTCTTTAATTATTTATAAAGGATACTCACGATCTCTTTTCATTTTATTTGTCTATGTTTCGGCCTAGTTGCATAGGCTACTATTGAAATTCGAAACACACCAAATAATTTCAATAGGGAAGACGGTTTTATGTTGGCACAGGCGTGGGATCCAGTTGTTGGTCGGTGCCGGGCTAAATATACAAAAAGTGCCGTAAAGTGTAGGGACATAGTTAGTGTTGTGTGTCGCTATATAATGCCCAGAAATTATAGTAATAAGAACGTTACAAAAAGAAGAATCAGGCAAGTCAAGAGTTGACAAGCTCATCTGTCAGTAAATCCTCCTATCAAAAGTTACAGCTCGCTGCCGCAGTCCCGTCTTGACCACCAGTTTGGCGAAACTTTCATATAAAACATTAAAAAAATAAGTTATGTGTCACTTTAAGTAAACTTCATACAAAATTCGGGTTTGCTGTGTATCTATGGGAGTCCCGCCTCTTATTACGTGGTATTTATATCCTCTTTGGTGACCACGGCCTATGCAACTAGGTCGAAATATCGACAGATAAAATAAAAAGAGATCGTGAGTATCCCGTATAAATAATTAAAAATGATTACACCGTAGTCTGCACAGCTCCTTAAAATTGTTATTTTCCATTATTAATAAACTTTCGTATCAGAAGGCGCAAATGAAAAGGCGGAGGAACAATCGCTGGCACCGGCTGAGAGTGACACGTGAGTATATCCTTTATCCGACCAACTTATCTCTACTACATATTAAACACATTTTCTCTAACAAAGAAATTCTACTAACCATTTCGGGATCCAATAATGTTTGACCTGAACATAAAATGTTTTTATATGTGTTATTCCTTTATGATAACATTAATGTGAGCAAATAAATTGCATTAAAAAACAATTTCATTGCGTGCTTCAAAAATATGTGTAAGTAGTAGTTACATAGTAAGTATAGTAGCAAATCATGAAATGTATGTTATCACAGATTGTAAGAAATGTGGTAGACAGTGTAGATAGCAATGATATTAATAGCGCGTTGCCAACTGCCGACTAAGTTAAGTTTCATACCTAAGTAGCTGGTACTTTCCAACACGGCCGGTGGCTGGGAAAGGCAAGTTCGTTGAATCCCACTATTTCTTTGCTCACTTCATATCAAAGTATTTATTGTAATTGCTAGCTTATTTACCATGAGCATCACCTCCATTATTTTACACTAGGATACGTCTGCTGCTCTTAGTTGACCAATTGTGATAATCTTAAGTTTAAGTTAGAAAAAGAACACACAGCCGTTTTCTTGTAAAATCTTTGTAACCCGTGTTGGTCCTGGTGTCTTTGTATGATACCATACATATACCATCCTGCCAGGCAGCTCGTAAGAGGTGAGCATAGGCTTAACGTCACTGACACTGTGGCATATTATACACCAAAAATATCAATAATGTCTACGTGCTTGGTTACTTATACCATCAGGAGCTGCCTGCATGCCTTGTTTTGTTTGTTTTTTTAATTTTATCCCAGTCGGGGAAAGGCAAAGGATCTGAGTCCATACAGCCACGTCTTCCGTAATAATAAATCTTTTTCTTGTTGCATATTTTCAGTTCATGTCTTCCGTAATCATTCTTTATTTCAGTAATTAGTCACTAATTTACAAAGTCATGTCTGGTCTTGAGTAAAACGGTGGTTTCGTTACACAAGCTCGTCTATGAGATTTGGCGGCAGCGAGGAAATTGATGTTACACTAATTTCTTCATGATTATTTCATTTGTGCACTTTCACTGAACAAAATTAAACAATTTCTTCATGATTATTTCATTTGTGCACTTTTACTGAACAAAATTAAACTAATTTCCACCTAAATTAACCAATTTTGCTCATGTTTTACACTAAATTCAATAATTGTGAAAAAAATACGACCATCTTCATTCACGATGGCGCCAAAACTCCTGCCTTTATGCCTTATACATAATAGGAGTTTTTTTTTTCAATTTTTTTATTCGTTCGTCCTCAGGGAACAGGCTAGAGCAATAAGCCACGCTGCCATGTCTTTTTTTTATTTTCAGTGATTTCAACGACGAACCACAACTGTCAGAGTTGAAAACCAAGCTAGAAGACAGCTGTGCCATTGGTGAATGGAGTGAATGGACGGAATGCATCCCCGATTCAGGATCGTGTGGGGATGGTACTCAAACACGCTCGCAAATGGGGGGAAATAATAACATTTACTCAGTAAGCGCTTTGCCCCACTTATTATACGATATAGTTGAGGTTATGTTAATCGTGTGTATTACGTACATGATGTAAAATCAAATGTATTTTTGAGGCGAAAACTTCTTTAGCGGCATTGCGCACTTTTTTGGAATGGGTAAAAACTTCTAAACTCGCGTCAGATCGTCAGAACGTAAGACGGCGCAATGCGCATGCGCGAATAAGACCGCGCGAGATCTAAAATAAAACGTTGATTCATTGCTGTTTTTGTATTGCTTAGATATTTCCGAAGAGTATAGGATGCGAAATGTATAATACGCCGCAATATACCTACCATTACATTCTCATATATATAGCAGATACGTATAATATCAACAGACTTTGCTGCACTTGTTCCATCTTGAAAATAACCTTTATGTGTAGACGAGCAATGTTCGTTGTACAAATAATATGACGACGCTTCTAGCCGTCTCGTGGTCTTACTTTAGCTAGTTTTTGTCAAGCCAAACGCAGGTTATTTATATGAAAATAATATTTGTTCATAAATGATAGTACTTTCATACTGATAATTAAAGCAATTTGTGCAAAATTATACACTAATCATTCCAAAATATCAAAAATGCACAACGTCAATATTCAAGTTTTCACTTCTGCCTGTACCTACTCCCGCAGTGCAACCCGTCTTTTTTTTTTAATCTTAGGGTTTTAAGATGATTCACCTGAATTGGTGCTGATTTGGTGATAACGTCAATGATCTTAATATTTTTTCCGTGTTCCGATCTTGAGGGTAGGTTAAGCTTATTCTTGCAAGAGGCTTAACACTCCAGTCTCGATTTCGCCATTTACCATTAATACCTACTATTGTTTTACATTGAAAACTAGTCTACGTGTTTGTCTTTAGAACCACTAACCACCATTAGTGTCTTTAGACGACATGTATGTACATTTTTGACCATCACAAAATCTGTCTGCTCATGTTCTTTACAAACTCAAAAAAAAAAAAACAACGAAGATAGCTCTACCTACGTAGCTTACTGTTCTATTATTATGTTATGTTCAGACTTCAAAGACCCCGTGTTGGTCCGGGCTTCTTTGCAGAATAGACAATCTGCTTTCCTGCCAGGCAGCTCGTAAAAGGCGAGCATAGGCTTACCGTCGCTAACACCGTGACATCCTACTAGGTGGTAGAGTTTCGCAGCGATTCGCCCGGATTGGTACCACCGCCTTACCTATTCTTGCCACCGTAACTTCCAAGGCTTGCCGTTGACGTGTTCCGGTTGTCTATTTTCTTTGAATGAAAAGGTCCAGAAAATTTATTGTATTTTGCCCTATTTCCATGGTAAACTTAATATGTTGGTTTAGGGAATTCATGTATAATAAAAATTGTTCCAATTCATCTTTGGAACCTGTCCAGAGACAGAGTACATCATCAACATATCTATACCAATAAACAATATATCTCTTAAAGGTTTCTGATACAAGAATCTGTTTCTCTATTTTATAAAATAAAAGATTGTAATCCGGTATTTTATACGTCTGGATCTTTAAAACACCTTCTCTTCAATAACAAAACAAAGACATCAAAACTGGCGCACAGTGGTGTCTATAGATTGGAATGTGAGGAATGTAAGGCTGAGTATGTTGGACAAACTGGAAGGTCATTTTCAATAAGAGTTAAAGAACACATGAGAACTTGGCGTTCCGG
>NJDC01001055.1:190972-239963 GCA_002245475.1 Calephelis virginiensis
CGCAACTTTAGGATGTTTGCAATAATCTATCTACCTTAATATCTATATTTCTTGTGTTCGTGTGTTCGTCACTGAACTCCTTCTAGACGACTGGACCGATTTTGATGAAATTTTTTGTGTGTGTTCAAGGGGATTCGAGAATGGTTTAGATTCACAATTTGGTCTCCTGGAAAATGTTTTTGAATTATTTTTTAATACTAAGTAGTTGTTGATTTTGGAATGTTTCACATTGGATCCGCCAGACTGCGCTTCTATCGAAGCATAATGTCAAGCGATACGAAGTTTGCTGGGTCAGCTAGTATGTATATACAATTTTCATGTCACAATGTTCGTCTCCGTACTCCTCTAAAACGGTTTGACCGATTCTCATGAAATTTTGTGAGCATATTGAATAGGTTTGAGAATCGGCCAACATCTATTTTTCATACCCCAGAGTGATAAGGGTGACTCACCCCCATTATTTTTACTAAAATAACATTCATAATATAGCAGAACGCCGGATCAGCTAGTCTTAATATTTATAAAAAAACAAGTATCATTGTTTGACTGCTATGAGCTCCTAAACTACTTAACCGTTTTCCATCAAATTTGCCCACCTTGTGTAGTTCGATCCAACTTTGTCTATATAATAGCTTACATCTCAATTTACGATAAAAAAATAACCATCCGAGTAAAGCCGGAACAGGCAGCTAGTACATACATAAAAATGAATTCCTGTTTAGCATGGTCATCAAAAGGCCAATTTTATTAATTCTTTGTTTGTTTGGTTAATTATTATTGTCCTAAACGGGTTCCTTTGAAAAAAAAAACTGAAAAATTGTAGGGAAAATAACGCTTTAATCCATACAAACCTTTAGTAACTCTGAACTCTAAATGGATGGACCAATTTTGCTAATTCTTTTTTGTTGAGTTAGTTATTATCAGGAGAATGTTATTATGAAACAAAAAACCGGGGAAAACAACGTCATAATTCATACACACTGTTAGTAACTGTTAATATCAATATTATCAAGCGACAAAAAGTTCGCCGGATCGGCTAGGCAATTTAATAATGATTTTTCCTCGTGTTGGTTTTGGGTCTTTTATGTAGAATAAATAGACTCTCGCAGCTCGCAAAATGTGAGCGTAGGTTGAACAGGTGATTACCTACCAACAATACCGCTCGTGGTAGGGATGCACTGCCTGAACTATTCCTGCCGCCGCAATGACAAAATCATGTTCCTCTCCGGAGGATGGGGTAGCCGAAGAATTTTCACTTTCCTGGCCACAAGACATAGCCTAGTAGGTAGGGTAGATACCGAAGACTCTGTGACGTCAAATTAAATTTTTCGGCAAAACTCTCCTCCAAACCGTAACATTACAGTGGCAGTTACCTATTGTTATTAAAGCGTTAAATATAGACAAGACGGTGGTTACAAATTGGATTTGCCAATCTCTAGGAACAGGAAAGCGAAAAAGAAAAAGTATTTGCTTTTCGTTTACTGAGAATTTTAAGATAATAAATCGATGGCATATTAAAAAATAAAAGAAATTGTAGTGCCAGTAACTGAATAGTAATGCGATTTCCTTGCTTTACCACAGATTAAGCAGGTAAATAGTAGACTTAATTAACTAGGTACCTATTACAAGAACTTAAATAATTATCAATCGACCAAATATAAACTATATTTATCTCATGTATCTGTCTAAGAAATTTGATAAAAAAAATTAATAAAGAGATATTTTCCTAAGATCAGACGTTGCCATATCGGCTCTATATTTTCTAATTTATGAACAAGAATCGTATTCTATCTAGACTACTTAGTACCTAGCTAATTAGACTAAAATAACTCAAAGCTTGTATAGAAATTGGTTTTTGCGCGAAAAAACTGGTTGTAAGTCGCGTTTTTAACCGGTTTTTGAAAGAGCTATAACCCCATAGTGGTAGAGTCGGGTATGAATATAGGTGCGGATGGCGCATGCTCGGGAATGGCCCGCCTCGCGGCCAACTTGTTGATTGTTCGCTCACTTCAGATCAGTCGACCGCGAACGATGCGTTGGGTGGTTGTGTCGAGCACGCCCGTTGTCGCTCTTAACTTCGAAATACGAAATAATGTAAAGTTTCAAAACACAAATTTAAGTAAAACACTCATTAAAAACCTACTATTTAGATTTTAAATGACTTAAACCTATTTAAATAATAGTTCTAAGTTAATGAAACTTAATAGCTAAGTTACCTGCATGCTTCGTCCTATTACGAAGCGGTTACCTGTAGACCCAAACGGACAATTTTCAAATGGATGTGCTTTTTTTAGTGAATGTGTTTGTGATTAGTGTCAAAACTAAACAGTGTGTGTGATTATACGTATGACAAGTTATTACAGTTGTGTTTTTAGTCAATTAAGAAAATGTTTCACGTTCGAGGGAAAAGGGGCTTGCTTGTCGCGGTGTTGACCGGCTTACTCATGGCGGCGTCAGCTCAATATACGAAAGGTAAGAAAAAACAGGTCTAATGCTAAGATTTCTTACCTGAACCGGCGTACGCGCAGGCATTGCAACGCTTGTCAATGCGCTTTGTTCTATTCACTATTGTTTCGATGTAGGTATCTTTGTGTGAAACATTTCTCGTAAAATGACGTCATTATTGGTTCTGTTTACCGGTTTGTTCTAAGTTTTAAATAAAATACCTAGGTACCTGTTTTGTACGTAGTTGGCATTGGAATACCTATATAACATCTTCAGACAATTAACGAGATAGGCTAATGTTGATATTAAAATAATCATATTTTTAAGATTTTCAACTATTTTTATGTTATAAGTAGATAAGTTATCCGAGATAAAATTAATTGTTGCGATTTTATGTTTGGTTTCCGTTTAAAATAGGAACAGATCTACCTAGGTAGATTTATTTTTGAACTATAGTATTATTTTCGAAGGTAGATATACCTACCTAATTGCGCGATATTTTTAAAAATAAAATTAGGCATGACTTGAATCTTTCATCTTTGACTTGTTCAGTTTGCCGTGCATCGTCAGCACAACGACTCATTCACATAGCCTACATTAACTGAAACACGTTAGTAGGTAGGTGTATAAAGAAAATAATTCTGGAATACCCATATTATGTGGATAGCAGCTACCTACCTACCTACCTACATTATATTACAATAGCCGTCTATATTCTTATCTTTAAAGATATTGCCATTGACGTACTTTCAAGAATTGTAATAATTCTTGCTACGTTTGTCACACAATACCTACAAACAAACAAGACAAACTATTCAATGGGTATTTACCGTATTCAGATATTTTCTGATAAATCTATAGGCAGTAACAATTCAGAAATCAGCAACAGTTTTCAAACACGCCTTTTAAAATTAAAAATAATAGCAGTTTTTATGTGAGAAAACAGTGCAATGGATGTGTATCGATAGATATTTAAGTGATATACCTACCTACCTACCTAGCGCTAAATTTCTGTAATAAAAAAGTCAGCTAAGTGCGAGTCGCAGTTGCACAAAAGGGGATCCACGCCGAATAGGTGTGAATATAGGTATATTTCTTCTTATCTATTTGCAAAAACGTATTTTTTTAAATAATGGGAAAATGGTAAAAAAAAGAGTAAATAAAGGACTATCCTTTATTCTCCAATTACGATTTTTATTTTATTAATTAGGTATTTAAGTAGGTATATGTACCTACTTGCCTAATTATCTAAATGCCAAGTTACTGTACAAAAAACTTATATTTCTACCTAGTTCTAGGTTATGCTACCTATGCATAATAGAAAAATACAAAAAATATCTAGGTACCTAGGTATTAAGTATTTTTTTTTATTATTTTCAGAATTTGGTCACTAAATTGCCATTAGGTACCTACCCACATAGGAATGTAGAATATATACTTTTATGTTAAAAGTAGTTAGTATTGTGTCTACCAATTAAGTAGATATAAAAAAATAGTTACGATAATATAAAAAAAAGTATCTTCACGCCTATATCCCCGTACGGAGAGGTACAACAAGTGTTCCCACGACTAGCCGAAGACACTAAGTCCCACAATGTGATAAGTGGCAAGCCTATCGACAACCGGGCACATATCCAATCCCGAGCAAGTTTTTTTTATTAGAAATTTAGAGAAACCCAATTTTCTTTTTGTTGCCCTACCCGGAATTCGAACCCAGGACCTCATGCAATCAAGTCCAACAACTGAACCGCTAGACCACAGAGGTAATATTATTTATTTAACCTACTTGGATACGTTACCGCTAGTAAATAATCATTATCTCTTACCACTTTGAGAGCTGTGTGTTTGTTCGCTGTCTTATCACAAATTCTTTTTGCTAGATCCTACAAAATTAAAAAAAAAAAACATTACTGTGATATGTTATCAGTGTTAGCAACCCTACTTCTACTAATAGCAATCTAACTGCAAAAAAAATGAAGTTAGATTTTTTTAGCTAGATTTTACTAAGGGTCTACTGTGGCACCATGTATAAGGTATAGCAGCCTAAAACACGAAAATCTGAATTTTTTTTACAAAAACGGTCTCTCTGTAGAAAGAAGTCCTGCATTAGGCATTTGGTTTAGGTTCTTTCCCACCTAGAGGTATTCAGCCGATGTGTTTGATTTGTGGTAATGTCACGTTTAATGACAGCAATGAATTAATAATAACTAACTACATACCTACCTAATAAGTCTAATTATTAAACCACAAATAAGGCAAAACCACAAAGAAGGAAGATACCTACCCAGTATCATCGAATTGATAATTAATTATTTTAATTGAGTTATTAATTAATAGTACCTTGTTAACTTGATCAAATCGGGTTTTTATCACATTATGGAACTAAATTAAAGTGCCTCGGTTGTATCTTCACCTAACAAAATTATAAACACAAATTAAGTACTCACAGGTACTTAAGTAAGGTTTAAGTTATCATTTCAGTGTAGGTAATAAAAACTATAGTGTTAACCTAAACCGTAGAATCCTTAAGTCTATTTTTATAAGACGGTAAAAGTTTATAACCTAGAGATAGGACCTAGACTGTTTTTAGTAGATATAGGTATTGAAATGTTACATCACACCTGAGACAAACACGTAGGCGAAAACAAGCAATAGTAATTGAATATTATCGTTTGCACTTCATTTAGATGTGATTATAACCATCATAAACGTCCAAAGGATTGGAATATCCTTATCTTTTTTATAGTCGCATGAACTTTAATGCCTATTTTTGTTATGTCTTCATGATATAACGTAAATGACTTGGATGACATATTTTTTCTTGATGCGTGAATGTAGACTTAAGCTAATATTTCATTTATTCAAAAAATGTAATTGTAGTGAAACTTAAAAAAACCTATTTAAGTTTTGTTTTTAAGTCGTGTACGTAATACAAATTGCTTATAAAGATTATGTTTGAGAGGTGGGTATAAATCTCTAACACAGGTTTTTGAAATAAACTCTTGTACTTTTCCATAATACACTGACCGTCCGCGTCAGTAACAACAAAATACCGAGCGTTAATATAAAACAGAGTTTTTAATATTGTTAATCTTTATTTTAGGTTTTGCTAAAGTGTAACGTTAAGTGCATTATGAAAATTACTAGAGTTTATTTTTAAAAAAGTGTGTGCATATGATGGAATTCCACCTACTATCAATGATGAAAATGATGGATTCTATAACATTCTATAACAATAAAACAACACCACCTTTGTAAGATTTTGATGAAACCAACTAGCAAGCATTTGCTTTTAATGATAACTATTAGTTCATCCAGTTAAAGGTTCTGAATTAATATATAAAACATACATTTGATTTATAATTATAATTTATTTTCTTACAGAAAAAAAGGTATTACGATGTGATGTTAACTAGGTGTAATTTTACATAAAGATACCTAATGTTAGTTTAAATATATTTAATTTAATTACACATCAAATATGGTAGACCCTATTTGATATGTAACTAAAATAAATAGCTTTAAAAAATCTGTTTAATCTTTCGAAAAAAATAACAACCGTAAAACAGTAACATAAAAGTCGACTATTTGATTTAAACTTAACGCAATCTCCAAAGAAAACAGATATAATATGTTTAAGTATATAACAGAAAATCAGGATTGGATTTGCATTTCTGTACGCCTAAATGTTATTTAGTTATCTAAACTAAGTTTTTTTTAATGGCAGGTATTTGAGTAATACTTTATTAATCAAACTTTCCTTAATCCTCACCTTTTACAATTCCAACTAAGCAAGTTCAAGTTATAATATGGTCTGACTCGGGTTTTATTCTCGATAAGGATTAGCCGGGCGCAGTCAGTAACTCCATAATAGGCAACTCACCCACTCGCTATACCTTCTACGGGATAACTAATCTTTGATGGCTTTAATCCCTAAACTTTTTTATGTCCTAGGTCATGTGAATAACTTGAATAAAGTTAGATTGTAAGTTACGAGTACATACGTATTTTATAAACACTACAGTTGTGATGGTGTGTTCTTAACTTAAGATCTGAGATGTCAAGCCTCTTGCGTAAGTAAGTTCGTAGACTATCCTTCTAATCGGAACATGTCAAGATAACAAGAACACTGACGTTATGTTTTCCTACGTAACACGGTAGTTCTAGTGCAATCCAGAATTTTAAAAAGTAAAAACACAAAACAATAGAAAAATACAAAATCTTCAAATGAATTTAGAATCTTAACTTTCATAGATTCTTCATTTAAAAACGATTAGAAATATCTACTTGCACGTTACTAGTATCTGATATTAACTAGATATTTCAATCTGTTTATATATGTATTAGTAAATGTATTTTTCTTGTGTATTGCTAATTCTTAATCTGACTTCTAATTTTTCCTAGTAATAACGTAGGTACGTAACTGATTCTAGAGCCTTTTTATGCAAACAAACAATGAATTTTTATTTATATTAATTATAGGTTAATATCATATTTTTTTTTGATATTACACTATGGTGTGAAAATTTGTAAGTTTGTAGTGTGTTCAATTTTTTGTCTAAATACTTAATAGATTTCAATTAATTTGAATATAGAAAATGTTATAGTTAGACGTAAACGACATGATCTACTCATGTCGTTTACGTCTAACTATAACATTTTTATATTAAAATTAATTGACTGTACTGTACTGTACTACTGTACTATTTAAATTATGCGCTTCGGCTATATTCGTCAAGCTTCGGGATTCCGAATGTATTTTAAAGATTATATAGAGTTGTTATTACGTAATTAATCATTTCGCTTATATTAAGAGTAGGTCAGTCAATTTAAAAATAAAAGTATGAAGTGTAAAAAGAGTAAAAAGTGTCAAGCCGAAGCGCATAATTTAAAAAGTAGTACCTAATGTATTTTAATTTCAATTGCTTTCACGGTGAGAAAGCTAGATATATTACAATTCACAAGCTAGTTAGTATCTAGAATAAATAATACAAATCATTTTCTTGCTTAAATATTTAGAGGGGTTAGGAAAACGAAATGAATGTTCGTAGCAGTATATTTTGTGTTTATTAAAATAATTACCCACCTTGAAATCTAATCCTGTTAATGTAAATTTGGTGTTCTTTTAATCATACAATGAATTGACTCGGGATTCGTACGGGTGCTTTGTAGACTTTTTATCTATATATACCTTTTGCCATAATGACAGTGTTAAAACTTTTGTGTTCCGGCCCAGACGATAAGGTAGACTGGCACGTTTAGGTCTTACCCTAACTACACAAGGATATCGATACACTTAGGTACATAGTTTATGATGATATGCCCCTGTAGACTATCTCAGAAGAGCCGTGTGATAGTTCGCACTGTCTTATCGTAGGATACGTATAAAAATGTTTACAGTGATTAATCCTTAAGAGATAAACATACGTTATACATATTATACAACTACAGATTTTTAGTGAAAACTTTAAAGAATAGTAGGTAGGTACAATGGACATAACAATACAGTGGATACAAACACGGACTAAACTACTAAAAGGTTCAACCTGGTATCATATTTTTTATTATTGTGTTACAGACTATAATTCAATCTAACTTTAGCCCATTGAAATAAGGCAGATAAGATTTAACCAGCATTTACAAATATTTTTTTTACATTACAAATCTATAAGAAATAAATAATTGCTAACATTAAGCATAAGCAGAGAGATTCTTATGCCAGGTAACAATGTTACATCTAGACACCCATGCATGCAGTGGTGTAGCCAGGTAAAAAATGAGGGCCCTAGTTTCAGGTTTCTAAGCCAGTTTAATTCATGACTAAGTTCCGAAGGTCCACTGAGCTTGGGGCCCGGTTCACGGCACCGTCTGGCCCTCAGGTTCGCCGTTGGCAATAGCTATTACTATAGAAGTTATAAATACAAATGGAAAACAAAGTCCACGATGACAATGTGGGTGTAGGATAGGCTTTGTACATTCGTCATCAAAATGACTAATATTTCTTGGAAACACTTCACAAGTTCTAAAAAAATTGTTGCACCAGACTGTCGTAATATTGAGTAAGTTTAGCTTTATGTTATATTAAAAAAATATGCAAATGTTTTGTTTCCTTAGCTATGCAATTGCCTATTACAAGGTATTTTGTTAAAAAAAAACGACGGGTTGCACTCCCGGAGTGCCGGCAGAAGTGAAAACTTGAATATTAACGTTGTGCATTTCTGATATTTTGGAATGGTTAGGGAATGATTTTGCACGAATTGCGTTAATGATCAGTATTAGAGTACTATAATTTATGTGGTAGAATACAATATTCATTTATTGCGCTAAAGTACACAAACATGACAACACGAACATTCGCGCAAGCGCCCTGCGCCGTATTACGAATTTTTGTTTTATGAATCAGGTCACGTGTCCTGACGCGAATTTAAAAATTTATAAATTCCAAAAAAAGTGCGCAACGCCGCTAAAGAAGTTTTCACTTCAAAAACAACAACACTGCAATCTACATAATATACCTACCTACCTAGTCTTTATTTGCGTAAAACGACTTGAGTAATTTGTATTAAAATAAGAGTTGCCGTTGCTTCGTCCGGCGTACTGGATTATTAAACCAACTTGAATACCCAAAGTTGTCTACAGAAGGACGCGCAAATATCGTGGAAAAAAAGGGCAGTATGCTCATTCGCTGTTATCATATGAAAAAATCATTATTTCGCATTAAAAATATGAAATTTACCATGTACCTATTTAAATATGTAAAATAGCCTATATGTTATTTAAGAATAATATAGGTTTACATTGAAAGAATTTTGGAAATCTGTAAAGTAGTTCGAGAGACTCTTTAAAATTATTAAGTGTACACTAGTTAATATTGTACCTATACCTGATGGTAATTCGGGATCGTTAAAAAGTTTCAATGGATTGAATTACTCAACTAAGCTTGATTTCTTAGAATTCCATAAACGAACACTACGTAAACTTAACCCTAGTAACACGACCAGTACCAATAATAATTTCCTGTACACAATAACCCATTCATTAGCCTTAATTTATTCTCCTTACGGCTTACACTTAGACAATGTGCAGGTATTTTTCTTATTCATGTATACATCGCTGATTTTCAAATAAAATTTAACATGCGTGCCAAACTATAAAAGTAATGTATAAGTAAAGTTGTCTTTCAAGAGTGCGAGTATTTAAATATTCGTTGATAGGTTGCAGAATTTAAACTAAAATAAACTGTGCGTGATGAAGTGAGCGAGTAATGGATGTGGTATGCAAGTTTATGCGCTGGCGCTTGATATGGCTTCTTACTCGGCTGCCATTGTGATGACGTCACCTACACCGGTTTCAATGTTGACTTTGTGAAGCCATGTTGGTATTATTGTACTAACAAGTACTAGCGATATTTTCTTTATTAATCCTTTGTATGTCCTAGTTTTTATCCAACAAGGCAAGGATTATTTATTATGACTAAACAGATGTTGCAAACATCTATAAAATTATTAAACTTAAATAAATTTAGGGTACCTACTATAAAAATCTACCACTATTTTTTTACACAAGAGGAGGCAAACGACCAAGTGGGTCACCTGATGGAAAGTGATCACTGCCGCCCAAGGACATCCGCAACACCCGGAGTATCACAGATGCGTTGCCGACCTTGAATGAGTACGCTCTTGTCTAGAATGACCCTAAGTTGTAATTGTTTGGGAATACCGCCCTCTTTAACTAATTCCACTTAGGTGTTGTGCGGGGTAAAAAATGTCTTTGAAATCGCACAGTTGTAGATCGCCACGCATCAAGATGATGGGAATGAAGGTGGAAATCAGCGGCTGGAATCAAACCAAACAACTCCTCATTCTACTTATTTCGAGTCCTTTTTCCTAGACCTATCTTAAGACCTATCTCACTTTGCGCCTCGTGAAAGTTGAAATAGTTACCTATATGTTCTATATATTATGATCATGATTTTATATACACACTTTAATATCAAATTCTGACTCAGAATCTAGTATCAATACAAATTCCTCAATTAATATTTTTAAAGTTCAAGAAACGCAAGAATTTGTTTTATAACTTTTGATAAGGTATGGTTACGGTTGGCCGCTTATCGAAGATGATAACAAATCTGGTTCACTGATTATTAGCCTATTGATTTTAATTCACACTTTTAGCGCATGCATCGTTGGTCGAACGTTATTGTTCACATTCACGAGGCTAGGGTTCGATTCTCGCCAAGGACATTGATTAAAAAATTGACACCGTAAATTTATTTAAACTGTTTAAATATAATGTTTAGATGATAGATATGTGTGAAGAACACAGGGTGATTGAGTGTTAAAATTGATTTTCATATTTATAACGTTCCGAATATTTCTGTACATTGCTTTTGTTGACTAATAACCACATAACTAACCTAAGTATATAATTGTAACTTGACCAGAGATAATTTAAGTAGCTGTGTTTGACGGGCATGATAATATAATATCAAGTTTTATATGAGATAACTTAGCAAATAGGCACATGGTTATTCTGTTAGTATTGCTAGGTCCATATTAAGCAAACAATAACGAACGAATTACATATTATTATGAAAATATGTGTTAAAAATTGAAATATTTATTAAATTGTACCAACCTCTTTACCATATTCCTGATTGCAAATGTTTTACAAACTAAAACTTATTTTGAGCAACTTCCTTTTTTTCTAAACAATCATTCCGAGATGGTATAATATAAATTTTTTCAGCATCCCACTAGTAGTTGAGAATTAATTATGTACTTAATATTTCATAAACTATTATTAGAAGTACCAAGACCAATCGGATATTATCCGAGGGTGGTGTCAAGAGTCTCCGAAATCGGCGTGTTTGTATGAAAAGGGTAATGAATGTGAAGAAAGCAAGACAGGTTTGTCAGGATCGTGAGGTCTTGCACTCGATACTCTCTGCATACCCCGCAAGGGACTTGGCGTGAAGATATGTATGTATATATAAATGATGTCGTCAACATAAACGAAAAGGTATGCATTATTAAGTACCTACTAGCTGTTGCCCGCTGCGTTGCCCGCGTGGTTAGTGGTACCACAGGAACATTTTTTCAGGATAAAAACTATACTTTGTTTTAATCTAAGTTACCCTCTATGTGTATGCCAATCTTCATGAAAATCGGTTCAGCAGTTTTTGCGAGAAGTTGCAACAAACATACAAACCTTCGCATTTATAATATTAATAGGATAATTTTAACATCACAAGTCGAATCATGATAAAATGAATATGGGACCACCACAGAATTATGACCTACCTTTCCAAAAAGAAGCACCGAAATCAATTTGTATGTAGCCTGATAATTACCTTTACAAACATACAAAAAAACATACACGGGAATTGAGAAACTCCTCTTTTTTAGAGTAATTTAATAATGAAGAATAGTATTGAAAATATGAATCTAAGATACTTAGTATGTTTTAAAATATACATTTTTTACCGTAAACTTCTTTTACTATAATAATGCAAAAAAATAAGCAGTCAGTAATAATCTTCACATTTGTTGATTCGATACAAGTACTTAATACATCTAAGTCTAAATTTATACAATATTCAAATCCAAAACTAATTTGCTTAAACAAGTGGAATTTAATTAATATTTACTTAGTTTCAATAGACATGATGAAATGTAATTATTCCTATTAATATATGTTATTAAGGTGAGTGCACACTGTACACTAATGGTGGTGCTGTGTTAATCGGTTGGAAGATTGACGTGACATGAATAAGCGACATCCCTGTATTTTGCTACTTATTCCGTACATATACACATACTATACACGTACTTATTCCGAGTTTTATTAATGCCAGAATGTTAAATGCGTCTAAGAACACTAAAAATATTTTTTTGTAATAGCCCCCGACAAATCCTGCATATTATGTAGCTAAAAACCGTCTCGATCACGTTAGCTCTCAAATGAAAAAACCGCATCAAAACCGGTCGATTACTTTAAAGTTATGGTGGCACAGACTTACGGGGTGTAAGAACGCGCGCGCGGTAAACTTATAACATATATAACAAACCTATAACCACGTCGGCGGTTAAAAATTAAACTTGATTACTCCTACCTAACATCTTTTAAAAGGTAGTCGTCAATTCGTCTGTTAACCTGATAAAACTAGGTGCTTAATTTACTGCTTCACCAATACGTGCTGCCATATCGCTAATCTCGTGTTCCGATATGGAGGGAAAGATTACAGTTTTATTTTTTTTTATAATATTTTTTTTGACCAGGAGGGTTAATGCAAACCGGATTTAGGTTGGCGACCCTAAAAATACCATCATTGGTTGGCTTAACAAAAAGAAATTCGTCTGCTTGTTTGCCTTCCGATCACAAGAAACTGGGAATATCTTATTTTGTGTTTATTACTGTTTTTGCTTTTATAAAGTTTTCTACTTGCACATCCTGGGTTATAGTGAGATTCCTAGTCTTACTTAGAGGGAGTTTGCTAGTTTCTAACTAAAGGAATCATTTATATCGCCTCGCTTGCCTACCGCCTCGTTGGTCGAGTTGCTAGCGTACACGCCTTACTACATAGACCAACCGCGAGGCTCGGGTTCGATTCCCGATGGGGTGAGGTGAGGCATTTTTGTGATGAAATTTTAGATGTCTGCAATTCCGGGTCTGGGTGTTTATTAAATTTATTCGTTGACTAACATCATCATATTAAAATATTATTTACTTATATCTGATAGTTTAACTCCTTATTACATTTAACCCTTAGGCGGCTCTTAGATTCACACAAAATGTTAACACAGCCTCATTTTTAAATAAGATATTCGTATTGAACAAACTTCTCGCCTTAGTTCGAACCGTATAATTATTTTAGAAAGTGTACAATTGAAGTTTATGACATGAAATTTGATAATGCCTAAACCGTGTACATAAGGTTATTGCACACTCCGCTAATGACGATCCTTTGTTACGCGGTTAGGAAATTGACATATAATGTAATGAAGACAGACATTAGCTTGTTTTCTATATTAATATTATAAACTAGCTTCGTTCCCTTTGTGTGGGAAAAATTTAAATGTTGTTTTTCCTAGTTTCCTCGCAGTTTTTCCCATAAATTTATATTATCTTTTAAACCTTCCCCAGGCTTGCACAAATAATTTAAAACCAAAATTAGCCCAACCAGTTCAGTCGTTAGGAAGTTATACGCCTACTTACATTTTAGAAATTAATTTATTCATACCTATATATCTTTATGCCAAATCCCTGATGCGGTTGGCACAGAGTATCGAGTGCCAAATTATTTATATGTACATTGACATAAAAGGAAGTTTTGCTAAAACTTTTGACAAAATAATTGACTTTTGAACATCATTAAATAATTTTTTTTATAAAATATTTTCGCCTTTGCAGCCATGTGGTTTGGTGTTGGACTTGACTTCATGAGGTCCCGGGTTCGACCCCCGTATCGGGCAACAAGAACAAAACAATGCATCTTTTCTATTTTCTCATAAAGTCCGGAAAGGAATTTATATGGCCAGTTGGACATAAGCTTGCAAACCTGTCATATTGTGGGTTTCCTGTTCGTTCCTTTACCTTTCTCTTCGAGAATACGAGCGTTAAGATGTTTTTTTATTATATGAAGACATCGCCAAGACTTGTCTGCGTTTGTGAAAAATAGAAATAAATAAATGTTTCAAGACAAATAACTAAATTGGACCTAACCACAAACTACCTAAGCAAATTATATGTTAGTGTTATGGGTGCTAGTAAACGATTCTTTTTTTTTTATTAGAACGAGCAACATTTTTTTTATTAGAAAATTGGAAAAACTCAATTTTCTTTTTGTTGCCCGACCCGGGATTTGAACCCGGGACCTCATGGAGTAAAGTCCATCAACTGAACCGCTAGACCACAGAGGCGACCCAAAAAATACACCAGAATAAATTTTATAAACACCCAGACCCGGAAATACAAACATTATGTTCTTAACACAAATCTTTGCGGTTAGTCTGTGGAGTAAGGCATGTACGCTAGCCCCTCGACCAGCGAGACGATCATACACAAATGGGATGATGACGATGATGAAGATGCACAACATTCTGTATGCTGCAGCTCAAGAAAATTTGGTGACGAATTGCTTTACCAAAGCATACGTCAAATCTATCAAACCATATAGATTTCCTCCCGTAAAAAAGAAGTCGAAGGCATTACTTTCCAATCACAATCGGTTAAAAACTGGTTTGAAATTCTCCCTTTCGTAACTTGTTTGTTACGATATTGTCGGAAAAGGAAATTAAAGTAATTTAAGGTACCAGAAGTCACTTGTCGGGAAGGCGAGGGTCCTATTGAGTTATAATAAGTCTCTGCACCACATTTGAATAATAAAACTTCATTCAAATTAAAATCAAACCTGTTGATATTTATTAGGGTTGTCACTTTTAAGAAAATAGTTAGTAAGATTTCCTTAAGTTTTCACTTGTAATTAAGAAATTGTTGTAATTTAGAGTAAATATTATAATCTTAACACAAGTAGTGCTATCTAGCGGTTTAAGAGCGAAAACTGTCAAACTATATTTTTAGTCTGTTTACTTTTTGTCATTGCAAATGTAGACGTGTGAACGATTAAATAAAAGAAGTGTTTTTCTCGAAATATAATTTTATTTCAATTATTTCAACAGAAATCATAAATAGCTGCTTCGGTGCAACAAAGTGACACCTTTTTGCTTTTTCTCTTTATTTATTACTTTATTTAAAATAATTTCCAATTCATATCTCGATGTTTAAGCGAACATAATAAATACTACAGTTTTACTGTGAAATAAAACCTACAATTAAAGATAATCAAGTAACCAGAAAGCAAATAAAAAATCTTTAAAGTCTGTTCTCTATAATTAGAAAATGGTTTACCTAATATGACTTTGTTGCTCCGAAGCAGCTAAATATTTTTTGTATAATATACATACATTTATGCATGGCGTGCGTCAATTTTTTTGTTTTTTTTTTTCGTACAAATTTACTTAAAGAATTTAACATTAGAAAAAAATTATGAAGTAAAATATTTACGTATTTATTTTATAATATAATTTTATATATTAAGCATTTTTCACTCCATTGGAAAATGAACGTGACTATTTTAATTTTAAGCAAGTATGTTTAAAGAGTTTTGCTTAAGCTGTGTGTACTTTGGTGACAGCAGCGGAATCATTTTCATCTTATAAAAAAAATCTACCAAAAGCCTAATATAGTTATGCACAGGTTAAAAGAATGAAATCGATTGTCAAATCCTGAATAATTCGACAAAAGCTAATCTCCCGTCCATTCTTTAGCTTTTTGTAACGTTCCAGGTGAGGTAGATGTTAAGGTTTTAGAAGTAAAAGTACATCTTATAGTTGTAAAAGTAAAAGTTGTGAATATGACAACCCTGTTCTCAATCACTAGGGAGCCCTAAATTGGCTTATACTTTTGACTCACAGAGCGACGCGTCGGCCCGCATATTAGGTTGTCAAAGGGCTTTCAAAAGGAAGACAGTTTGGCAGGAAAAATTTTGGGTTTGAATCTTGTTTGAATATTTTATGAACCCGTCGCACGGAAATTCCGTTACGATAATAAAATTGGTCGAGTTGTGTTTTTAATTATGAAATACTAAAGTTTGCGTCTGGTTGACAGTAAATCTAATGTCGACATTCTTGATAATAATTAAATTAGACATTCAATGAAAACACATCCATGCATGTCTTCACGCCAAATCCCTTACGTAATAGGCAGTGCTCAAGTGCCAAATCTTACGATTCCTGCAGACTTTTCTGTCTTCCAACACATTAATTACCCTTTTTATACAAAACAGGATGTCTTTGGAATATACCCAAGCAATTTAATCGTGGAATAACATCCTAGGTTTCCCTGTGTACCTACATCCATCCACATTCGCATTGTATATCTGCTTTGTCAATCTTTTATCTGGCATTCTTTCCACACGACCGAACCAACGAAGCATGCCCTTTCTTATTTAAACACCAATACTTTCTTTCAATCCCACTCTTTCTCGGATCGAAAATATCAACGTAAGCTATGTATACACATGGTATCATTTATTGTTAATCACCTGTCATTGTCTTTAAGCACTATCATTATCGTCATCATCCATGTGTTAATCTCAATTGTTCTTTTTCTTTTGGCCTGAAACTCAGGTATTTTTTGTGCTGGTGCTCTACTTCACGCAGTCTTACCTCTTATGTAGGATAGACCATCTGCTTCTTTGCCATGCAGCTCGTAAGAGACGAGCGTAAGTAAGCGTAATCGGTCATTACTAATAAAGCCATTGGTGATAGTGCTCTGCTTAGCGCCTTAGCCGGGTAGAAATGCACCGCCTTATTCCTGCGGCAATAATGACAATGTTATGCTTCGGTGCGGAGGGATAATACACTTGCACAATAGACACAATAGATTAACATTCTGGCTATATTTGGGATTCCCATCTGCATTTAAACAGGACAAAAAACCTCTAACTGCCACGCAAATTTGTAGGCTTATGGCCAATATTAATTATCTATCTAAGATAAGAGATTGTACTATTTTAGGTCAGTTACCAGGTAACCGTTGTTATTTTTCAATAATCAACAAAAATATCTTGGCAACAGGAAGGAATCTCTAGGAAGCCTGTCTTTATCTGTTGATAGGTTATTAATATTGGCTGTTAGTAAGCCTGCAATAAATTTAAGAACCAATTTCAAACCAGAAACCAATATCTCAGAAGATCCCACTTATTCTTTACAATAAACAAGTATAATTAAACCACACAACACAATAGATCCCTATTAAGGGAATATCGTCCGTATGGGTCCCAGGGGCATCGTTCACAACAGACAGAATAATGGCTCTTTTTTATATAAATCTAGCGGCTTTTTATTGGCACGATTGTCATTTATCCATAAATTTATCTCTATAGCATTATGTTTTTGGCAAAAAGATGTGGCAATCCTATCGCTTGTCACAGGAATGATCTAAAACTATAAACTGCTGGTGTATTCAATTCGTATAACCACACTAGGTGGTGAGTCCTTAAAAGATTTGACCGGATTATTACCACCGCTTCAAAGATGCCTTTCAAACGTCAGTGCTCGCCAGTATCGTGATCCAGTTTATAGGGCAATTAAGCTGACATCTCAGCTTCGTGTTGGCAACACATCATTAATGTCTTTGGTGTTAGCGGACCACCTATCATTATGGTACTCTTCGGAAATCATTCTTCTTGCTGTGTAACGCAAAATGTTGAAAGTGACAAAATATCAATATCCAATATAAAACAAATGTTATGGTAGCAATGGATCTGTGGTCCAGTGCAGGACTTGACTCCATGAGGTTCCGGATTCGATTCTCGGGTCGAATAGCAGAAAAATGTGTTTTTCAAATTTTCTGATATAAACAACGTTGCCCGAGAATGGATATGTGTCACGTGTGTGTGTGTGTGCATGTGGTGGGACTACTGTCTTCGGCTAGCCATGGGTGCCCTGGTTGTACCTCTGCCTACCTCTTCGGTGATAATGCAGTGATGTTTCTTTATTTTATTTAATTGCCGCCATAAAGAGAACGGTAAATATCGGGGTGTGTAAAAAGTTAAATCTTGTAAAAAGTAACTGGTCTAACAGGAAGACATAAGAGACCGGAAAAACATGAAGTACACGAGTGTTGAATTATATAATAACACGAATTACTACGAACTATAATTCACGAAAATCGTTGTCGGCTTAAAATTGTAAGCAAGACTTTTCTCTGAATTGCTTTCGACGACTCCGGGCGTGATTTTAAAATGCTGCGCAGATTTGGCACGGAGCTCAGGTAACCGGTCTGGTTTGATAAAATAGTCAATTCGGTGATTTCGGTTTAGACAGCGAACAAAAAAACCTAAAGCATTCATTCTTTCATACAATTTTAGTCATATAATTGTTTCATTCTTTCTTTAGGTTTAGGCAATCTCGTTAGTATTTTGCCATTAGTCAAGTAGAAATTTGCATCAAATTTTATATCAATTATAATTAGTCATCAGTCATAAGTCGTCAGTAAGTCATGTCAGCAAAGAGTGAAGTAACCATATAATTGTTTTGAATAATGTTAAGATACCATTAAATTAAGAATAATTTAGATTAAATTTAGAATAGCATTTTAAATTTAAACATTTTAAAAGTAGATTTCAATATATATGTATTCTAAATTTGAAAATGAATGTTTTTATTTTTAAAGAATGTTTACTGTGTTCTATGTAACTGACCAGGTATTTTTACTACCATTTTCGTATATATTCGTAATACAGCCAGTGACAGTATTGCTTATTTTTTAAATTTATATTTGTAGACAGGAAGGAAATGAACATTTTGTAACAGTTACAGGAAATTTAGGTGAATAAATAAACATTGTATTTGTATGATTTTACCATAGAACCTATTTGCGCACACATACATCTTCTCGCTTAGGCCATTGCGGGTTAGGTAGAGCGAAGTGTCACGATCTCTGTAGAAATGCCTAGCTTCCTCCACATTCATTACCCACTCCTTTTATACACTTTTTAGTACTCATTTAACAGTTCAAAGTATATAAGCAATCTTTTGAATAAATTTAATGTGTAGGTACCACGTTTAAGAGGTTGATTTCAGATTTATTTTGACCCGTAGTTGCACTGACTTTACTTGATATTACATATAAGTACCTACCTAATGTGGGGGTAATTATAAATCTTAGCTATGTTTTATTAGGGGGAGGATATTTAATTAAAATAATAACAAACTTTATAATATATTTGCGTATTTTTGTACTTCACATTTGCTTAAATTATGAATAAAAATGTTAAGAAAAAAATACTTGTGGTCCTGGCGACCGTCGTTCCACCCTTTTACATTTGATATAGGACAAATTAGTTGATTTTCCTAGTTTTCTCGCAGTCTTCTCATTATCTTTGAAATTATCCCTGCACTTCTACAAATAATTTCACAACCAATATTAGTCAAATGGGTCCAGTCGATTGGAAGTTATGCGCGTACATATAACTCTTGTTCCCTTCTGTTTTACTTAAACATATTTGAAGAAAACGTCGGAGTCTGTTACTAAGCTTCTTAACAAACTAATTTCTCTAGAAATTTCAATAGGTAATTAAGGTGAAATTTGTTGTAAGTATATTGTGAGTAGAGACTTGATAGTCACGGTAGCGTATACAGGATGTGTAGTAGCAGATACAGGATGTATCCCACCTATTAATACCGTAGGTAAAAGCTAAAAAATACTATGAAAGTAAATTCTGTTGGCGAATTTTGTAATTTTGAAAAACAAAAACAACTAGTGTATTCTGTTAAATAATTACAAATGAAGTTCAAGTGCTAAAGTGAAGTGTACAATCTGTAAAATTATTCTTGTATCAATATACAGAACAAAAAGGGAAATATCAGCGAAATCCAATCTGATTCATCGCGCAGATCCGATTAAATGTCTGTCGTCGCTTTCCGATTGTTTCCTGCGATCGTGAATTGTGAGAACTTTACTGGGAAGGATTTTATTTCAGTTTTCCTTACATGATAGGAACCAATTTTTTTGATAGGTACTACTTTTTCTAATTATGGACTTATTATTATTTCCGCTTCTGGAGAAAGAGGGATGTTGTAAATGTAGTGCTGTGTGTGTCTGTTTCGTTCGGACCTATTTCGTTGAAGATTTTTGTTTGAAATCCGATGTGATTGAGTTTGGTTTTTATTTTATAATCTTGTATTTTATGTATTGGAAGGCAAAGCGAGTGATAGTCGCGTAAGACATGAAATGGAAATTGAACTCTTCCAGGAGGCCTAAATTCGAAGGGTTCTAAGACATTACCCTGCAAGAGTCTTAACACTCAAACATAATAGCTTGAACATACACCTTTTTACAAATATGGCAATGAATCTGCTTATTTGCCTTTGCCTAAAAATATATTACAAACAATTTGTTTAGGGAGCAATTTCCCACGAATCGTTTTAATTAATTACCTTTGATTAAGTCCCTTTGATAAATCAATGAGCAATCAAACCACAAAATGTCCTACATCAGACGGCTTCAGATATTTTCGCCGTATTCAAACGAATGTAATTAATGATGTGAAATGTTGAATGGCTGTCTGTTTTGGGATATTATTTTCAATTTGAAGGAAATCGAAGGTTTTATACAAAACAAATTGATTAAACTGTGAACTGAATGCAGGACCTAAATATTGCCACCATTGTCACTAGTGCATTGAGGTGAAAAGTCTGAAGTTTTCGAGTGTTTTCCGAACAAACGGCAACAAACTTCACTAACTATCACTCTTGGCACCCCAATGTGTGTTACAACAAAACCCGAATATTAGTTTTGAATAATAAGTTTTCATATTTTTTGAAACTTTGAGAATTATATTTCATAAAGACAACACAAGCTTTAAGTAATATAATTATGTAATTGTATTAGGTATTTGACTTTAGGTAATTTAATAGTAAAACTGCAAAAAACTAACCCAATTTTTATCACTATGTCATTAAGATACACAAAAAGATACGCATTGTTGAATATACACAAAAACCACTTAATAGGTTTCATCGAATTTGATGATAAGGAATAGGATGTCCTTGGATTCATGACCAACTTTTTGAAGAAAGAATCATCAAAACCCATTCGTCACTGTTCGAGTAATAGCGTAACACACAAAAACACATAGATTAATTGATAACTTCTTAGTGATTGGCCTTTTTTTTCGTTATTATACTTGTTATTAACTTTATTAGCTGTAAGTTTTCCTACATTGTAAAAATAAAATGAAATAACTCTTCCCTTTTGGACTTGATTAAAAAATATATACAGTCGTAAAGTATCCATTTTGAATTAGATATGTCTAGTAAATTTTGTTGATGTGTTAAAGAGAAGTAAACATGCTAGTGAATTGCTAGGATAAAAAATTGCCAACTCGTTTTGTTTTATTAATAAACGTAGACATAAGATTAAGTCTGTATCATATTACAATAAAGGTTATATTACAAGATTTAACGTTGGAGTAGTTGGTCTATGTTTATTAATAAGACGTTTTATGTATTTCTGATAAAAAAAATTGATAGAATAATGCGTTACTTTGCGGATAACCATACTCAAGTCCAAATAAAATTATTTCGTTAGCAATTTTCCACCAAAAAAATTATATATTTTTAGACGAAAAATTGCAAATGAAATAAATTTATTTGGATTTATGTATAATTCTGTATTTAGGGCAAATTAATTAATTCAAATTATCTTCTTTCTTTATGTAATTTCAGTAATGATTGAAAACGTTTTTCCTGAAGTTAAGGATCGTCCCTTTATTTATTGGAAGTTAAACAATTCAATTGATTGCATTAATGTATTACATTTTTATAAATGTAACCCGCGATCAATCAAACCAGAAATCGTTCAATAGACGCAGATGATGAAATCTTCTCCGTCATTCAAGCGAATGTAACGCCGTCGTAAACTTTAGTGCGGTTCACGTTCACCCAGTATTAGCACTAAACTTGGTGATTGCTTATTGTTTGCTGTCACAATGCGTAATCAACCTTTATTCGTACATTTGACGTGAGGTTGCACCTTAAGGATGGAAATAGTTTTTTATGAGAGTGACTAAAGCTTTTGTGCCTAAGCATTGTAAAACAAGCAAGACTTGGAACCGGTACGAAAAGTACAGGTTCTGTACCGGTATTTAGCGGTTCTTGCCATTTCGATACCTGGGTACCGGTTCCAAAGTGGATACCAGTAAATCGTATACCGGTATCTTAACAAATACCGGTTCTAATACCGATAAAAACCGGTATCCAATTAAGGTACCCGTTAAATACAAGTGCGATGTTGCAAATTTTCCTTTTTAGGTATCGGTATTATTTTAATCTCTCATGAAGGAACAGAGATATCTTCGATTGAAAAAAAAATTAGAAGTAAATATTTTCTTGTACCGGTATTATTGAACCAGTATCGGTATAATAACCTATAGACTAACAGTACCGGTACTAAGTCTGGTATCGGTATATACAGTATCAGTAACGCCTTTGTATCGGTATTGCTTCAAGGTCATTAATACCGGTTCCTAAAAATAGCGACATTTCAAGTCCTGAAAACAAGGCAGAATAATACTGACGAAGTCAGAGTAGTAGTAGACGTTATTTACTATCGGTAAACATAATACGTTCTTTTTCTAATTAATACTAATTAATTAATACGTTCCTTGGCGTATTATGGGAAAAGAAAAAAGTGTCTTTACGCCCATCTTCCCTAAGATTTAGGCGGAGGTACAACCAGGCCACGACTAGCTAAAGAAATTAAGTCCCACAATGTGATAGGTGGCAAGCTTATCGCCAAGCGGGCACACATCCAATCCCGAGCTTATTTTTTTATTAGAAAATTGGAAAAACCACTACATATTTCTTTTTTTGATCGAACCCGGACCCCATGAAGTCAAGTCGAACACCCGGACCGCTAGACTACAGAGGCAATAGAGGAAAAAGAACAAGGAAATAAAAGGGCAATACTGAAAACCAGTGTTTGGGTACAACACGCCTCAACTAACACTAATGTGTTTATTTATTATATTGTAGAAGAACTCTGGAACATCGTCGGCAAGCTATGAACATATGATCTATTTTTCTATTGTAATTTACATTTTTGTAAATAAAAATTCGTTTTGTCAAATCAAAAGGCAGATGGAATAATCTGCCTTTTGATTTGACAAAAAGAATTTTGACAAAAAAAAGACAAAATAAATAAATAAACGTAATTGAATTTCATAAAATCAAATAATCAGTACGAAATTTTAGTCAAGTTTAAAGCTTTTGTAACCATACAAATACTTAATAAGAAAATTAGAAATTAAGCATGATAATGTTCTAATAATTCAGTTCACGACAACGACTGTCTTTATTGTGACCAAGCGTCTTATTTTTTTCAGGACAGTGCGTATTTGAATCTCGGCATTGTTGTAAGTGATTTTTTTTTCGCCAATGTAGATACTTGTACTTATAAATGGTTTATATTTACTTCTTTCGTCGGCGTTTGGTGGTTGAAAAAAATGTGAAATGCATTTAAGTGCTATTTATAAATTGTGACCCTAAACCTAAATAAAAATATTTTTTTCACGGGGATGTTCATCCATCATCAGTTGGCTCTCTTGACGAAAATAACAAAAAATCCTATCATGTGAATAAATATGTTTGTCAGTATACAACAAAAACAAAATATAAATTAAACATTACGAGATTTGTATTTTACAAATATTAGGTGTTTACCCGCGGCTTCGTCAGTGTTGATCAGATTTTCATACTAAATTTCGTCCCTTGTTACAGTCCTTTGGTTCATGTGAAATTTTATCAAAATCGGTCCAGTCAGTACCTTAGCCGTGAAAGCGTAACAAACAGACTTTCGCACTTGTAATTTTGGTATTACCTATGGGTATGGGTTTGGTATCCAGGGTAATGTTGATATTTACCTATTATTTGAGTTTAAAGTGATTTTCATTTTTATGTAAAAGATACGTCTTTACTTGCTGACATAATAAGCCAGATAATATTTGGAGAGTGTAAATCAGTTTATTGTTAAAATTTAATCGATTTTTTAGAAATGTGTTTTGTAACTAAAGCAGTGCAATCATTGTCATCATTTGTTAGAAATATCCTTAAAATGCTCGAGAAAACTGGCCACCCTGCTCCCCATAAATGGCTCCATTTAAAAGCTGAGACTGGCACGGAAGCTTACTTGAATATACTTTGCACGAATGCGCAAATTGATATAAAATACTTTGGCTGCATGGTGCTCGCCATGCCAAGTAGGAATTGTCTAGATTGAAAGTTTTATGTTCGCTAAACTTGATAAAGTATTTTAGATGAGTACTAGGTGGTGGAAGCTTTACAACGGCTCACATTGATTATTACCACCGCTATTATATAATTATTCTCTAATGTCGTGTTCACGTATCCAAAAAAAGGTAAAAGGGTAACCTCAGGCAAAGGTAAAAGGGTAGCCTCAAATTGATCTGCGTTACTTTCTTTTATGTCTATAAACATACGTATTTCATTCCCTCTAAAAAATCGGTCTGCTTTTTAGTTTTCAATCTCATGAAAAGGTATTTTTTGAGGTGTGAATATACTTATTTTAGAAAACAAATCTTCTCTTACAACTTAGGTGTTAAAAAAACGACTTTTCACTTCTACTGTTTCTAAAGTATACAGCGAACGTGTCATTAAATTAAAAACTAACAGTTTTTTTTTCTGTTTTCTTATTGGTTGTTGATTGCAGCCTAATTTATTTTGACTTTTTTTGTTACAGGTATGTTAGCGTAATAACGAATGAAGATCCAAGGGTGATTCAAAACGGTAAGCGCTTTTTAAAACAAATCTTCATTAAATTATAACAAACCTAACCAAAGACGAATATGATAGTTCTCATGCTGGGAAAATAACTGAAATAATCATTTCTGTTATTAAACTTTTAATACTACTGATCTTAAATTTCTAGGCCTCATTGTAAATTTTTATCGATAGTGATTCTTACAAACGTAATTAAATATTTCAGTCCAATTTATGCCACTTATGTTTTAAATACAATAGGTTAATTCATATGCAGTGTTGCAATTTTTTTCCATTCTTCATTTTTTTGTATTCAGAAGATATTGTTTACATTGAACTAGTTTATAATGACTTTATTGATCGCAATGCTAATTTTCTCATGCCTACCGACTTCATTTTACACCTTAAATAAAAGCGATGTCTTTCCTGCGAATACAATAGTGTTTTATGTTTGTCACTTATGCGGTAAAGTTAGTCATAAATATATATGAAGAGAATAACAAGTCCAAGAACAGAGCCCTGGAGGATACTCATGCTAACAGAATTAACTTTGCAGCGGTAAAATTTTGTGATGACTGACTCAGACACTTACACTCTATTTTTACTAATTTAAGTAATTACATTGTAATTTTGCAACCATCATTAGTCTTCGTTTTTGTCTCTTGGTTTATAAAGGAAGACTGTAAACGCGGGAAACGACCGAAATTACAGCTTGGATTATGACGCGCATGGATAAAGTACGTCTAATTTTAGGATCTATTTCACTACCGTACCCCAAAACGAGGAAGCACAGAGTTTCCCCACCAAACATCCTGCTGTGACAGCAGCATTATTATCATTAATGATCTTAATTTCGTCGGTTCACTAAACCGGAACGTGTTTAATGTTTTGAACCTTTTTTGCATTGAGCAATAACCATTTTAATTTTACAATTAAGAACTTTTTTACACATCCTATGTTCATAAACGCGGCGTTGCGGTAGAGAAATAATAATTGCGGAATGTGTTTTAAAAATTCCTTACAAAATATTTAATAGTAGGTACTTACCATCATATTTATAGTATAATACTACTATTTAAATTATGCGCTTCGGCTTTACACTTTTAACACTTTTTACTTTTATTTTATAATCGGCTGACCTAATCTAAATTTAAGCAAAATAATTAATTATGTATTAACAATTCTATATAGATATATCCTTAAAATACATTCGTTTTTCCGAAGCTTGTTGACGAATATAGCTGAAGCGCATAACTTAAACATTACTATTACTATATGCAAATGTATTGCTTATCAACAGATATAAATTAAATCTACACCTTGCGAAAGTTTATAGGAATGGATGGATGCACGCATAAAATACTGTACGGATTAAGATGAAAATTTACAGTTTATACATTAAAATAACACATAGGCTATAATTTATAAAAAAATATGATTTGGCACTCGTGCGAAACCGAGAGCGAAGATTTCATTTTTAACTAAACAAATATTTATTTTGATTAAGTTGCACTTATTTTACTTGATTTCTCTGAAAAATATCTGTCATAGCTACATGTGATAAATTGGGAAACATAATTATTATAAATATGGACGTTTCAATGTTTGTTTTATGGGTATGCCATGGTTGATTTAGTCAGTGACACGTGTTCTTGACACTGTGAGTCGTGACACGTGACACTAAAACCGAATAGTTGAGGGTTAAGACTTTTTGAAGCGTTCAAAGTTGTTACCATGTTTTCCCTACAGACTTCGAAAAGAATGGTATATGACTTTCACTTCACTCCAAGTTTGTTACTTCCTTTCCGCAATTTTGGGCATGAAATGAAATGAAATTTATTTGTTTGCGGAATATGTGTGTTTAAAACTTGTTACAGAATACTTATTCATACCAACATATTCTACCACATTGTGGTGTGCAATATGTAACTTAATTAAATATATTGTATTTTTTATTTTTGTTATTTATATATTTTAACATATAAATTCCTTTAAATATATTTACTACTAGGTTAGCACTTATTAATTTAAGCAAAAATTTTAGCGATCGAGTTTTACCCTATCTACCATACACTACCACCGTTTACTACATATTACCTTCTTACTATGATGCTCGCGTTTTTTAAAGTCTCACCCAAAAGTTTTCATTTATAGACATGCCAATCAACATACAAAAGGAGAATATAGTGTTTTAAAACAAGTTGTACTTTATCAAAATCTAAAAGACGTTTAAGATGTTATTGTGAATGTTTATTTAAGTATTAATTTAATATAATTAATATTTTCCATCGTCGGCGCTTGGTAAAACTTCCAAATATTCGTATTTTTAAATAAAGAAACACTTGTACTGTTTTACGTATCACTTATAATTTATTATTTTGTAAATATCCTACCGGTTTCGGTAGTAGTGGTACTGCTCAGTACTGAGTAGTTTAAGTTTTAGCCCTGATGATGCTGTATAAGCGAAACCGGTTGGCTAATTACAAAATAATAAATTATAAGTGATGCGTAAAACAGTACAAGTGTTTCTTTATATAAAAATATGAATAATGATTTGATCTTTACTTACTTATCTTTGGCAGCACCCCGGTGTCGATGGTCACCGACTTCACTGACGACTTTCGTGTCCTTGTCGGAATTATTATTTATAGATTTACAACTGTCATATTTATCTAACTTTTATCCACACATGAGTAGAGTTTTCATGCCATCGAAAGAAAATATGGACGTAGTCTTTTCGTGAAGTATTCATAAATAATGTTATCTGTATCGTCTATTTGCTCATTCCCAACAAATCTCATTAAATCAGCTATAGTGTTGGTCCGGGCTCTTTTGCAGGATAAACCATCTGCCTTCTTGCCAGGCAGCTCGTAAAAGGCGAGCATAGGCTTACAGTCACTAATACCGGAATAGGTGGTAGAGTTTCGCAGCGACTCACCTGGATTGGTACCACCGCCTTACCTGCTCCTGCCGCCATAACGTCATGACGTGTTCCGGATTGGAGGGTAAGGCATGCACTGCCTTTACTCAAGACCCTCATATTACTTTCTGTAATATGACTAATGACTGATTTTGAATTATTGAAGGCTGATTTTGTCAAATCGAGTAATTTGATGCAAATTTCAACTTGAATAACGGCAAATGCTTATGCCTTTGCCAAAACTACAAAAAAATATGTGAGTGATTTTCACCAATGATCTGAATCAGTTCTTTGCATATATTAAGGTCTTCCAACATTATAAAATAAATATGTCAATGGTCAAATGGTACGGTCACATTCCCATGAATGGTTGAGTGGTACAATAGTGTAATGGCATGAAGACAAGAACTAGAATGGTCGATTTATCATCGAATTTTATATAGTTGATGCCTTTACAGCTACTCGGTTGGTCACTTTCTTAAAAACGAGTGTAGGTTTTGTGACAGTATTTCCTTGTCCTTTTGAATTGAAAGGCCTATATTTTAAACTAAAACTTCATCAAAACACCATTACAAAAAAAAGAATAAAACCATCTAAAAGACTGCGTTTTATTGGTTGTTATTTTTCAATAGTTTTTTATGAACCATAATTAACGGAGCATATGGGACGCCTCAATATTTATGTTATTGGAATCTTATGGGTGTCTTGTTAATGACACGTGTTCGTGACACATGTCATGGTAATGAAGCTGAGGGTTAAGACTGCCTGTTGCTGTTCCAACGACTTGGAATTTTTCAATGTTACTGCCTTTTTGGTATGTTCGTAACGCGTTAGCTCCACCAGATTGAATGGGTTTTGTTTGGTAACGGTTATTCATGTTTTAAATATGGTTCTTTGTAAATAAATGAATACAGAGACAAGTCACATCAATTGTTAACCCGAAGCAAGCACATTAAATATGCTTGATAACACAAGAATGCTAGTTATAGTCACAAAAATACTTAAAAATAGACACCAGAACAAATTTAATAAAAACCCAGACCCGGAAATACCGACATCTACATAAACGCTTATCACACAATGCCTGCCCCCGTTGGGAATCGAACCCGAGCCCCGAAATATTGCATTATATTTATTGAATTAATTTGTATTGCTTATTTAATTGTTTACTTAGACGACTGAATATAAAAAAAATTAAAGGTTTTTTGCATCTTTACTGCTTGTTAATTATACAATAATTTAATTAGTGGAGCATATGGGATGCCTCAATTGCATTGCATTGCATTGATGTTTTGTCACTGACACGATTCGTGACACATATCACGGTAATGAAGCGGAGGGTCAACATTGGCTGTATCATTATATTGTTGCATTCTTTAAAATCATTTATTTTGCGTATGTAAGTTTTGAGTTTAATAAGGGTCCTAAACGGTTTTAAACATTGGTTGTAAACATTGGTTTGCATCCGTCTAGACCGTAGATTTAATCCAAATTTAATGATAGTGGAGAGATATAAACAAAGTTTAATCCAAGGTTACATTTTGTTGACAGGCATGTTTACAATCGTCTTTCTTAATTTACTAAACAATTAGTCACATTTGGTGGTAAGTTCAGTGGTATGCTAGGCTTGCTCGCAAATCTCACCACCTAATATTCAGGATCTCAGTGCTAACTGGATCGACGCTCGTCGCTTTCTAGCTTCTTGGCGGGAAAACAGTTGGTCTATATTCGTTCAAGGGGCCAGGGAAACTACAAGGTATTTGTGTCTATATGCATTTTAAAAAATTAAAATTTTTACCACAGCAATAGCTAGGAATTAAAGAACATGGGGTAATTTTTGTCGCTATACCCTGTGGTGTCCCGCGGGAGAGAGTTTAATATTAACGAATCCGCGGGCAACAGTCAATAATCAATTAAGATAAACTAGTATGTTAACTATTTACGGGATTGGTATTTGAATAATTGTAGGCAATAGTCCATTGTTTAGCTATAAGGAAAGCAAATACGAAAACAGAATACTGACCAAAATAACGTCGAAGTGCATATAAACTGCAAATTAAACACAAACAGATGACTTGGTATAATTCCAATAACTGCTGAACTTGGTTTAAATGTTATGGCTTCCTTTAGTCACTAAAGAAATCTGATAAGGCAGGAATAATAACACTAAATTGAATAATCATGTATGTCATTTAAAGGGTCAATTGCACGAAATTATTCCTACTAAAAAAATATTTGTTGAGTGAATAAAAGCTTCGTTCTATCCAGGTGTCCCTTGACACCTCTCAACTTTTTACTTTTTTAGACTGTGCATTCCGATTTGTTTTGTATTTCTTTGATAATACTAACTAATAGAAGTTTAGATGTATTTGTTTTATATAGCCTCTTCTAAGTTTTAATTGTTGAATTGTTTCCTTCACCCTAAGGTTGTCTGGCAGATATTAATGCGAAGCAGTAAAACCGCCTTTTTGAACCTTAATATTATAATTGAAAGAGTGTTTATTTTTGTAAATTTTGGTGCATAGTAAAATTTATTCATTCATCTTTTTTACTTAAAAGTATCTTCATTCCTGTATCCCGACGAGGCAGGCAGAGGTACAACTAGGCACCCACGCAATTCAAGAAATAATTGTAATATCCCTACGTATTGATAACAAAAGTACTTAATAGCAATATGTTTATCTACCCCAGGTCTTCGGAGTTATTTTTATCACGCTTGATAAGGGAAAAGGCGTGTCAAGAGTAGATAAAATATATGTGCTGGATAATTTACTGTCCATAAAATAAGGAACATCATATAATATAAAGACATTCCAAAAACTATTTTAATAAAATGGAAAGGTCTAGAACGCAAAATATTTTTAAAGGGATAAGTACGGAAGACCACACATCAATTTATTCCCCTTCAAAGATAATTTAAGTTAAACTGCAAAAAGTCCGTTTTAGTTTTAACAAGTAAGTCTTCTAGGTAGACAAAAATTAAGTGTCAGTGATTTGAGTAACTGATTCCACTATCAAATCCAGGCTTGGTGACTTGTGTGTTGAAGTGTGGTTGAAAAATGATGACAAAATCGATTAACATGCAAAAAAATAAAAAGGAGTCCAACATCAGCCCCCTCCTTTTGCCGAAGGTTAAAAATAGACTAGCTGTTAGATAGTAGAGGCCATTAGTAATAGCCTTCTGTACAAACCTTAAAAGTAGCTTATCCCGGGCAAAGTATTTTTATGTTGCCCAAGACGACATGTAGTCAACATCAATAGCGGATCACAATGAAGGTGATTATTTTTAAAAAATATTACAACTGTTTAAGTGTCCTAACGTTAAAACTTAACATGTAATCACATCTACACTTTCTCATATATGTAATTAGGAATGGTTAATCAGTAGTCTCTTTTTCCGTATAAAAAAGGGTTTTCTCGGGTCTCATCCTTTCCTAGGTTTAAATCAAAAGTTTAAATCTACGTCAAATATCGGTCATCAAGTTCGACATAGTAAAATAATATGGCGAGAATATGACAGCAGGCGTCTGTTTAAAAAATGATTTTCAAAACTCGTTAAGAGAAAAGTGGAGCAATTAATGGGCACGACCCTTAGTACTAAAATAAAGTTAATTTTTGATACTAAAGTAAAAACATTTTTTGTTTTAGTACTTAAGTCGAAAATTAACTGGCAAAGACAACTGTTTCTAGTATTTATTTTGATTACCCATAATACATATTCTATAGGTAAACATATTAACCATAATGAAAAATAAAAGTAATACTTCATTATGTAGATGATGTTACTTGGTCCCTAAAAAAGTTGCGGGGCAAACGCCATTTAAAAAATAATAAGAACAATGGACGTGGTCGTTTTACCCGAATCGGGCGAAACTCGTTCCAAATGCCTACTAAGTCATATTTATTTATTAAAATGTCAAACACGATGAGAGCTACCAGACAAGAACGCATTTCGAAGTTGAACTGAAAAAAATGTTTTTGAGTCTTAGTCTAGGTATTATAAAAGCGATTTATTCTCTCAACGGGTGAAATCGCAAGACATTAGACAAAAACGATTATTATTAAATGTCCACACAAATTTAAGTCGGCATGATTGAATTATTTAAGTTCCAAGTTCTGTTATACGAAATAAAGAAATTCCCAAATTTTGAGTGAGCGGAAATGCCAAATCAACCTGAAAATTGTTTTGATAAGCTGTACTAAGTACCTAACTCAGCCAGAGAGTCTACTATGAACACTTCTCGATATTGACATAAAAAATGTAACATTAGAGATCAGTGAAAATTGTAGTTTCCGGTTTAGAAAAAGCAAGGTGTAGTCTTCTATCGATCACGAAAGTGCATGTATACCATAAATAATTCAATATCGACTAGGTGTGAGTTGTAGAATTGAAAATGAAAGAGTTTATTTGTATTCATTTTAATAAACCATTGAAATCTAATCATTAAACTTACCATTGTTTGAAACTCTTTTTTATATACTTATAAAATAATATGCCCTGACTGACTAATTCATCACCGCCGAGCAAAAACTGTTAGATACAGCCATGAAATTTGGTGAGTAGGGTCGTTTTATTGAGATACCCACTACGGAGGGAATTTAGGAATTTTATCCCTAAGGGGGTGAAATAGGTGTTGAAAGTTTGTATGAAAGTCCTTATTTATGGGATAATATTAACCGCGACGCCAGCAAAGCCGCGGTAACAGCAAGTCGAATATATAAATCGAGTGTTCGTAGTATAACTTCAAAGTGTTGACGAATTTTATTAAAGTCCTCTAAAAACTTTTGAGACATCTTAACAACTTTCAAGGAACTCTTGGCAAGAGGCATTTCATGCCCCATATTCAACTCAGTTATTTTATAACAACACTTATAAAATAATGTATTTTAAGATGGTGTTGCTAGTAGAATTTAAGTTAAAATGAACGTTACAGATAAGACTTAAGCATGTAATTGTTTCTATTTAGACACTGTGTTTTGGATTTGATTTTTTTTAATATCTATTCATGATAAACATACATTTTAAAATACTTAGCGTGGACAAACAATCAAACATAATTGATGATAATATTTTTCGACCTACTTTAAAAATGTAGATTAGCCTCTGTAGTCTAGCGGTCCAGGTGTTGGGCCTGACTTCATTAGGTCCCAGGTTCGATTTCCGTTTCGGGCAACATGATAATTTTGTTTTTCCAATTTTCTTGTATAAAAAATGTTGCTCGGGATTGAATATTTGACTGGTTAGATATGGTTGCCACCTATCACTTTGTGGGACTTAGTGTCTTCCGCTAGTCGTGGGTGCCCTGGTTGTGCATCTGCCTACCTCTTCGTCGATATGGGCGTGAAGATATTTTTTTATTGATAGCAAAAAAATAAAATGTACTTGAGTAATTAAGGGAGAAGCATTTTATCACCCACAATCGACTAGGTGCCATTTTATAACAACATTTACATAATATTTTTTAATGAGGTCACAACACACCTTCAAGCCTTCCGGTTGTAACAATAAATATCCAATTATGTAAAACCATACCATAACCATTATCGTTGTACTTGAGGCATTTTACGTGACTTTTAATGGCAGATAAAAGATACGTTATCATAATAAGAGTGAAGAGGTCAGAAATACATCAGGAATTCCTTTCGTTATGTTGAATTATTGTCCTAAAAGAAACTCAATTGGAAGACCTGGAACAAAATGGGGGTCTCTCACAATTAAACCATAATTTTTTACCCGAAAATTGAAATTTCCAAAAACCTCGACAACATTTTTTTGCCAAGTAGCAAAGAACCATTTTGATCACGCCAGCTTTAAAAGAAAAAAAATCCCATTAAAATTGGTTCATTCGTTCAAAAGTTGATGTCACAGACAATATACACACACCTACATGCAGACACGTCAAACTTATAACAACCCTCTTTTTTTATTAGAAGTATATTGTTTTTGTTGGAACGTGTGTTTACAACCGCCTAGATTTTCGATAAACCCTTCTTCAGTCTATCTACCTTCATACACAAAAACAATCTGCCATATGATCGGTCGGTTGTGACTTGTGTTTTATTTGTGGACAAATAAAAACCATTGGACAAAACATTTTCTCATTTATAGATAAACTAGCGGCCCGCCCCGGCATCGCATGCGTATAAAATGTACACATAAACCTTCCTCTTCAATCACTTTATCTATTAAAAAACGCATCAAAATCCGTTGCGTATTTTTAAAGATTTAAGCATACAAAGGGACAGAGAAAGCGACTTTGTTTTTTTTATACTATGTAGTGATAATGATAAACATTGTAGAGTATATTCATTTATAAAACTGAATTTAACTAACCTTTTAAAACAAAGCGTGTGATAAATCAAATTAAAGTACCGTTAATGATGAAATGTCAGACTCAATTTAAGCTACTTAAATATTGATGCAATTGCTGCAATCGATGCTATTAAGAGATACAAATTACCACCAAACGATTTAAACCATATTTCAATTTTTTTGTTGTATCTTCATGCCCATATCCCTGAAGACGTAGGCAGAGGCACAACCGGGGCACCCACGACTAGCCGAAGACACTAAGTCCCACAATATGATAGGTGGCAAGCCTATCGCCCACCGGGCATATATCCAATCCCGAGCAACATTTTTTTTAATTAGAAAATTGGAAAAAACCAATTTTTTTTTGTTGCTCGACACGGGATTCGAACCCGGGACCTCATGCAGTCAAGTCCAACACCTGAACCTTTAGACCACAGAGACCATCGTGGTCTATGAACACCATAGATGTTATAGGTGCGTCACTGTCCTATGGCCGGGATGTTAGGCCTCTTGTGCAAGTCTACCGGCTACCCTACCCTTCGGACCGGAACATGACAATGACGTTATGGCAGCAGGAATAGGTAAGGGCGTGGATCCCTACTGAGGCAAGTGCTGCACAGCACTCCACGACCAGTGACAACAAATGAATATGAACTTGAAAAAAATACAAACAAAACACAGACACACTTTTGTATTTATGATATTAGTATGGATAGCAAATACTAATAAAATGTCTACGCTGGAAAGTTCTAAGGTTTCAATCATTATTGATTTCAATGAAACCTTCGCGTAATGGCATGCAAGTTGGAGTTGAAATTGCAGTGCAATTTGAGATGGAAGATTTCTATTTTGTTTTGTCAGCTGTTAGCTGTCAGTTTGTCTATTTCTCTACCTGTTTATATAGGAGTTGATAGACTTTTTAGTTTGTGTAGGACGGGTAATATTTGCATACTTTGATGTATTACTCACTACGTATTATAAAAACTAGCTTTTCGCTGTCTGTCCTTATTCATGCTTAGATATTTAAAATAACGCAACGGATTTTGATGCGGTTTCTAATAGATATAGTGATTTATACAAGAGGAAGGTTTATATGTATAATATCTTATAACACAGTAGTTTGTCCACCCGTGCAAAGCTCGGGCGGGCTACTAGGTAGGTGGGATATAATATCGTTTTTTTGCTAGTGACCAATCTAACGTAGCTGATGATTCATACCTTGACGTTAAATTTTCGCCATTCTTTATCATTGCAGATATTCTCTTAAAGATATAGTCTCATTCTACTAACGGCCAATGTTAATAATGTATCTCTAATTATGGATTTCAAGCAATCTAGATAGCTGCGTATCCGCCGGCCTATACTATATCTAGTTGCCATATTTATTCTGTACACAGATATGTTATTAGCAAGCGATAACATAAAAATGGATCAAAATATCAATCTTGGACAGCAAGTTTTGGATTAGAATTAATTATTAATATTGGCCGTAAGACGATAAAAATCGTAGATCGAAAAAAACATTTTAAAAACTCAGATAGTTATTTGTTCATAAGTTTAACGTCACAAAGCTACGGAGATCACAGTTTTTAATTTGGTTTTTACGTTTTGCATAAACTGATTCATGCTATGGTAGTACGGGCCGGAAATAAATAACAAAACATTTGTGAAAGTACTCTAAGTAGGTTAAATTTACTCATAGCAACTCCGAATTTTAGCGGCGCCATGTTTGTATTCTGGAAACTAAATGAATGAAATTAAAGCAACAATCTGTAACGGTTCGGAGAACTTACAAAAGTAATAGTCTAAATAAGATGGAAGTTTCACAAGTTTCGTGCTCGATTACTTTGCCGCGTGAGTCAGTGAGTAATGGTTCCGCCACATTATATTAATTGACTCGAAAAGAAGGAAATTATCAACTCGACAATACGCTTTATATATTTTTTTTACGACGAAATTATTGACAATGACATTTGACATGTGATATGTGAAATGTTGATAAAATGGTTGATGTGATGGACCCACATCTCGGAGTCATTAGATATCTTGATAAAAAAGTATTACCAAATCACGACGTGGTAATGAAATAATTGGATTAAATTTTTTCCAGTTTTACTGTTCCTAATACATGTGTGAATGAATGAACTAGTCTAGTTAGTCCGACATGCAAATAATAATTTCTAAAAGAATTTTTCTGTGAATACAGTCTTCAGAGTCTGCTTTTTTGGAATGGTAAAGTAGCTAGCATTTTTTTTATTTAAATCATAAATATCAGAATAACTCGCCAAAAACCGAAATATCTAATATCAATCTAATAAAAATCAAATCAAACAAATAATTTCAACAAAATATATTCTGTGCATTACAACCTGTAAAATAAATTACAGTGAAAATTCCATGACCTGGACTTACAAGAGGGTGGACATACAATTTCCCTCCGAGATTGTCAAGCGAATCACGTCAATCAATATGAAAGCAGGTGTTAAATGTAACGGCTCGAAGAACTTACGAAAGCAATACTTTTAACGAGATTACTTTCGCAAGTTTTGTGTTGAATTACTCGATGGGTGAGTCAGTAATTTATGATTCTGATTATTATCATAGGTATGCATATTTTTTGTATCTGTGTCTTAAATTTGTAATTTATATTGTCTTACCGGAGCGTACCTATGTGTTTACTTTCGCTTCGATTTTCCGTGCAAAAGGTAGAAGCTTTATCTATCACTACATCACTACATAGTCGCTTCCTCTGTCTCCGTCTTGTATGCTTGAATCTTTAAAGCTACTTAACGGATTTTGATGCGTTTTTTTTTCAATAGATAAAGTGATTGAAAAGGACGGTTTATATGTATATTTTATACCCGTGCCAAGCAGGGCCGGCCGCTAGTAGCCTTAATATATAAAAATTACGTGTCACGTTGTTTGTCCGCGATGGACTCCTAAACTACTGAACCGATTTCAATCAAATTTGCACACCGTGTGCAGTTTGATCCAACTTGAAATGAAGGATAGCTTACATTTCAATTAAAAAAAAAAACTATCCGCAAACTATGAATCGCAAAATGTGTTGGTAAGCGCATAACTTCCGAACGACTGGACCGATTTGACTAATTCTTTTTTTATTGTGTTAGTTATTATCTGGAGACGGTTTTTATGCAAAAAAAAACGGGAAAATTGCAGGGAAAACGGAAAAAATAATACTTTATTATTTCCCATACTGAACGGGTAGAACGAAGTTCGCCGGGACGGCTAGTCTTCTATAATATAAAAATGAATCTCTGAATGTGTTGCTAAGCGTATAACTTGCGAACGACTGGACTGATTTATCTAATTCTTTTGTTTATTGCGTTATCTATTATCAGGAGAATATTTTTATGAAGAGAAGAACCGGGAAAGTTCCAGGGAAAATGGGAAAAATGATACTTTATGTTTCGGCACAAACTGAATGGGTGGAACGAAGTTCTCCGGGATAGCTAGTGTGTAATAATTTCTATATGTATTGTATATCCACCAAATTATAACGGAATTAACTTTTTATATACATTTATATGTATTACCGCCATCAAATACTACGTATATTGTTAGCATGCATTTACTTACTTTACTGCTAAAACTGGTATCACCTAGTGTTGCGGTACCTTTATATATTGAAGGAACATTGGTGAACTTTTCGTCTCCTCCGACTGAAGCCGTATAACCTTGTATTAGTTCAGTCAAGTAGTTAGAAGCGTGCTCTCTAATTCCGCAAATAAGACCTAACGCGTTGTTACTTGTTAGGATGGCTTAAACGGTTTAAAGTTGCTTCTTACCAGGATTTGGCGGCAAACTGGTTTCGTGGTCTCCTGACTTTTAAAGCATTCTATCAGTTTTATGTGATTTTACACTTGCTAAAGGATATTCGCTATTCGGCAAGTGGTATTTAGTTGTACTTAGTTCGTTAATAGCCGAGCAATCGTGTATGAACCATACAAAAATCAGACGTCGAATTGACGATGTTCTCCATTTATGAGGCGGTAAAAAAGAAGACACATTTCTGTAATTAAACATGTGCGTAATTGAACTGTCTTTTCTTGGATATGATATATGTTTATACATTAATTCATTATATAAACATGAATGGATAGACCAATCAATCTTTTGCTAATTTTTTTTTGTTTGTTGTTGTTGCTAGAAAGAATAAGAAAGATAGGATCAAAATAGGAAAATAATACTTTTTTATGTTAAATGTTAGTAGCTGGTAATGTCAAACGACACGACGTTCGCCGAGTGATCTAGTTCCATATAAAATAATCATCTGACTATTTATCTAGTAAGGTCATAAAAAGTTAAAAATTTAAATTACTTATTTTTATATGGAAACTAGCTGACCCGGCAGACGTTGTTCTGCTATTTGTTTTAATGTGATTTAGTAAAAACAAATGGGACGACTCACCCTTATCACTTAGGGGTAGGTATAAAAAAATGATGTTGGCCGATTCCCAGACCCACTCAATATGCTCACAAAATCGGTCAAGCTGTATTTTAGGAGTACGGGAACGAACATTGTGACATGAAAATTTTATATATATATAAGATGAAAAAAAACAAATCAAAGATCCATATACTCGTATCTTCCGCAAAACCATATCCAGTGTTGCCGCAGTCAAACACAATGCAGGGATATAAAATTATTATTCAAACAACTCCAAAACAGGGGTTGCTATCGTTCAGCTGATTTTGCACAGCTGCTCGATTGAAGTAAACATTTGTGTTTACGAAGTGTGAAGTGATATGAAGTCTAGTTTCGCACTTCGTTTTTGCAAACGTCTGTTTAATGTCTGACAGAAAATCGTTAACTGTTTTACGTTTACATTTACAAGGTCCCTAATTTTGTTATGGTCACACTATTACAGAACCTAGGTTTAGACTTTACGACCAACAGACAAGCGTTAAATAAAGCAGTCGTTTGCCAGTAGTGTATGAATAAATTACACGTTAAATAAAACAACAGACTGGCAGTAGTGTATATATAGACGACACATTTAAAATGTTTTCTTTGCCAATCGTTAAATAAAACCGCAGATTGCCAGTAGTGTATGAATAAACGACGCGTTTTAAATGTTTTCTTTGCCAATCGTTAAATTAAACAACAGACTGGCAGTAGTGTATATATAGACGACATATTTAAAATGTTTTCTTTGCCAATCGTTAAATAAAACCGCAGATTGCCAGTAGTGTATGAATAAACGACACGTTTTAAATGTTTTTTTTGCCAATCGTTAAATAAAACAACAGGTTGCCTGTAGTGTATGAATAAATGACTCGTTTTAAAACTTTTCCTTGTCAATTAGGGATAAACAAGTATATAATATAAGTAAACATCTTCACACCCGTCTATTTGAAGAATTACGCAGGGGTACAATCAGAGCGCTCACGATAAATAGAAGGTAGTTAGACGCACATGGTGGGAGACTACGATTAGACGAATGTACTTCAATCATTCAGTCCCAAGGTGAAGGAAAAAACCTATCGCAAACCGGAAGTTAAAACAATCCCGGGAAACGTTATTTTAATTAGGTTTTAAAATCTCATATTCTGAGTTACTCGACCAAGGAATCGAACCCGAGACCTCTTTCAGTCGGCATTTTCATTGCATTTCTTTCATTGCACGAGGCCTAACACCTCGATCTCGGGTTGGCAACGCATGATTACCACCATTTGTGTATATAGGCGAAAAGAAGTTTATATGTAAAATAATTATCACGGAGTTTTCATCCTGTTTCTGTAGCTATTTTAGGGAATTATGTAACAATGGCTAATAAAACTAAATTTCATCAAATAATCCAAATAATTACAATCACAGACAATTATTTTCATATTACAATTCAAAAATAGTACCTGTATTCAATTTACACTGATATGCTATTATTTTTATCATCGTATCACAGCAAGATAATAGCCGGACACGCAAAGGGCGCACTGGGACACGCAATGCTTACATGAGGCTCCGTCGAGGCCATTTATTAACAAATTCTTCCCGTGTATACTATTTCTTTTGCTTCGTTGGTCGAGGGGTTAGCGCACACGCTTAATACCACCCGAATCCCGACGCAGACAGTTGTGCTATGAACAGGAAGCTGATTATGTATCTCAGTTGCCAACTAAAAAGGAAAAGTGTATATTAAATAACTGTCAAATGACGTGTTTTATACACGTTTTTTGGAGTTAACACTTGTACCTATCCACTGTATACTTTATATAACACTTTCTGTTACTTTCTAGCCAACCGGTTTCACTTTTTACAGCATTACAGAAAAGCCCTGATGATGCTGTAAAAAGTGAAACCGGTGACGGAATTCCACCAAGTGCCGACGATAGCCAGTATAGACGTGTTTCATATTTGCTATCTCCAGTGACCAACAGAAATACAACAGAGATAGCAAACACAAATGACGTCATTTAATGTTATTTCCATTTTGAATTGGGAACTGAGATACATAGTCAGCACCCTCTGACTCTGTCTGTATTTCTGGGTGAGGTGTTTATTAAATTTATTCTGGTATTTTCGCCTCTATGGTCTAGCGGTCCGCTGTCAGACTTGACTTCTTGAGGTCCCAAGATCGATCTTCGGGTTGGCAACAAAAAGTAATAAAAAATATGTATTTTCAATTTTCTAATAATAATTTCATTGGTCGGGATTGGATATGTGTCCAGTTAGCGATAGGCTTCCTATCTATCACATTGTGGGACTTAGTATCTTCGGCTAGTCGTGGGTGTCCTGGTTGTGTCCTTGTCTACTCCTACGGTTATATGTGCTTGACGATATTTCTTTTTTATTCTAGTATGTAAGTATTTCCAAGTATTAATATTGTGATTTACACACATAACACAAGCAAATAATTTCTTGCTCTTAGGATAGATTAAATTTGTTCAAGAATATATTATTATGTTATGTATATTTTATTTATACACTTTTTATTTAGCCACTTTTACTTATAGGATTTCTAGACGTTTGTAAAATTGGTTTGCATCTGTTTGCATCGTAGATTTAATCTAAATAAAAAGAGTGTGTGTAGATCTGAACGTGTGAGTCTGTACGCGCGTAAGAAGTTATAATTAATTGGCGTAATAATCCAAAAATAACAAATAACAATGTTGTGAACAATTTTAACAAACTTAAAAAAAAAGTCTACCAACTAACTTCAGATTTTTCCTTATATCTGTTTGGCAAAACTAACTTTAGACGGTGCTTTTATCTGTCGGTGTCCGCGCGCATCTTTAACTCTTCACTTTTTCCAATAGCGCCAAAAAAGAATAATTTAAAAAAATATTGAAAATATGGAAATAAAGTTTCCTCCAAAATTACCTTTGTTAAAAGGCGTGCTTCCAACTGTCTATAATTCTAGAACGTCTTTAAGAACATAGCTTCTGTTATAGTTGTCTAGCATATTTGAAACTATCGCCGAGACCTTACGCCAAAAGCGTTCATGACATTGTTGTTTGAAGACTCTGTATTATTTTTGTTATTATGAAACCAATCGAAGAGGTGCACCGGAAGCATATAATATAATTAAAATGGTTAACATTTTTTATTTTAATTCAGTGACAGTGGTATTGCAGTGGGTCCCATCGCATATAGGTATAAGTGGTAATGAGGAGGCTGACAAATATGCAAGATTGGCTATATTAGAAGGTGTAGACTTAAAAGTGAATCTCTGTTATAATGAAGTCGTCAATATATACAAAAATAAATGTTTTGAAATTTTTAAAGAGTATTTTGATAAACGCAGTAAAGAAAAAGGGATCTGGTACAAAACCATTCAATGTCAGCCTCCTCGAATACCTTGGTTTGCAGATAAAGACATATCCAGAAACAATATTGTTACGGCTCATCGATTGCGTTCTGGACACTATCCGTCTAACAAATTTGCATATCTCATGAAAAAAGTAAGTACACCAAATTGTGAAGTTTGTAACATTGTGGAGGATGTGCAACATTTGTTGATGGAGTGTGTCAGGAATCGTGATCTAATGAAAACTTTCATCAATACATACAATATTAATGTAATGAATGTTGGAGCATTTATAGATATTCTATCTCAACCAACAAGCGCAGCCGCAACTGATTTATTTAATATGTTTTAATGTTAGGTGTTAAGTAGGATAAGCTAGTATTAATTTATTTAAAATTTGCATGAAATGGGACTGGCATGCCCTGCAGGGTAAAAGTCCCTTATAATTTAGATTAAAAAAAAAAAATGAAACCAATCAGTGTTTTTCTAACAATACTACAAAATAACAAAAACCAATCAAAATATAACGGCTCTACAACAGAAAGGTTGCTTATATCGTATATATTCAAACTATAATTATGGAGAAGATTGAATATAATTACGAAGTGTTGAATATACAATTGAAATCATGAGATAATATCACAAGCAAGAACTCCGGACAATAGTTATCGCTATGGAAATCAATAACAATGACTCAATATAGCGGGAAATGTTATTCGTCATGTTAGCCTCCTCCTTAGTTAATTACTAGCAATACCCGAGCAAAAATCGCGTGATATTTGTGGAATGATTGCTAATACGTATTACGTAATAAGCGAAATTGCTTACGTAATTCAAAGTAGTGTGACATATTATTCCTGCCAAATTCAACATTAAGCTTTCATGCTTTAAATCCCTTGGATTTGGAGGAATTCTGTTATAAATTAATATCTTGTTTAAAACTGGTTGTTATTCTCCTTAAAGCCCTTACTCACTCTTTCTTCTCTACTTTTCCTTTTCCAACTCTAATAACAAATCCATAGGGCACACATGGTGTATTCCACATCTAGGCAGCGTTCGACAGTCGTGATTCACATGACCTGCCAGTTTTCGCAAAACATAAACCTATCACCTATTCTCCACCAGTAAGGGAGTGGTTTCAAAACAGAATAAATTTGCTGCTTAAGCAAAATTGAAATCCCCTTAAGATGTCACATACAGCGCTTGACATCATTTCTAATTAAGCATAAGATATCCTTATGGAGCATAACTTATAAAATCAATACTTCATAACTCTTATAATGCGAAAGCCCGACTGTTTGTCTGGCCTTGTGACTGACGTTGATGAAATTTGTGCATGTTTATTCAAATTTGCATGTAGTTGAAACTCGACTTCATACATAAGCTACTTTTTTTTCTAAAAGGACTTTGAAGTGAGATGAAAATTTATATGAAAATCGTAACTACACTTACGAAGTCTCTGGGAAAGAAGAATGTATTTTAAAGATCTATATAGAGTTGTTATTACATAATTAATCACTTCGCTTAAATTTGGATTAGGTCAGTCAATTCAAAAACAAAAGTATAAAGTGTAAAAAGAGTAAAAAGTGTAAAGCCGAAGCGCACAATTTAAATAGTAGTACTATACACATATTCTTGGAGGTTTTTAAAGTAATAGAATACTTTCTTTTTACTTAAATGTGAGCTGATGGCTTAATACGAGCGAAGCCGTGGTAAAAGCTGGTATATAAATACACTTGAGATGCTAGTGACCGAGCTGCCTAGACTACAGCGACTAAACCTGTTATGACTGCAAAGTAGAACGTTGCCCCCATTCTCAATACGTCGTATTTGATTTCTTATGCGGAATGCTGTGATAGGCACAAATTGTGCTAACAGAATGAATTCGTGTTATGTTATAATATTAAATAATAAATAAATGTGGGCCAATTACACGATTATAAGTGACCTAAAAGTAAGCCAATTATTTGCGTGTTGCAAGTGTTTAGTCTACAATTAACATCTAATATAAAAAATCTCGTGTTACAATTTTAGTTACTGTACACATCCGAAACGGCTTTATCGATTTTCGCCTTTATATGCATATTCAGTATATCTAAGAATCGGCTACTATCTATTTTTCATATTCCTAAGTGTACTCAACCCAATGTTGTTTTCTAAAATCAAATTAAAAAAATACCAGAACAACGCCTGCCAGGTCAGCTAGTACCAGGTGTATAAAATGCACACTTTTTACTCTATAAAATATGGTGACTTTGGCTAGTCCTAGGTGCCCTGGCTGTAACTCTGCCTATCTGTTGGGGATACGGGCGATATAAAAAAGGAATTTCATCGACGTATTCCTGATGAGGTAGGCGTGGGTGCAACCAGTACACCCATGATAAAAAAAAGTATTTTAGTCCCACAATGTGATATGTAAACATATCGCCAACCGGGCACTTATCCAATCCCGGGAAAAGATTTTTTATTATTAGAAGATAAAAAAAAACCAATATTTCGGATTGCTCAACCCAGAAATCAAACTTGAAACCTAATGTAGTCCACGCCAAATACCGAATCGCGAGATCGCAAAGGCAATCCGAATATATGTAAATTACCCTAATGGATTTAGTAATTATCTACGTCTAGAAATACAGAATACCCTCTCGGGAATAGACCTCAAACCTTCTGGATGATTAGTCGTGAGGCATGGAACCTTTGATTAAATATTAGCATTGTTCGTTAATCTCTGTATATTATAAAATCGTAAACTACTCTACTACTACTACTTTTAATTTTAGTTTTAGCCCTGATGATGCTGTTATAAGCGAACCCGGTAGGATATTTACAAAATAATAAATTATAAGTGATACGTAAAACAGTACAAGTGTTTCTACATTCAAAGATATGAATATTTGGAAGTTTTACCAAGCGCCGACGATGGAAAATATTAAAAAAATTAAACAGTCTCTTTGTCGCGCGTTAAAGTAATTACGAAAAAACTGATACGCTTCAGGGGGCCTGTTTTGTGGTGTTCATGGTGGTGTGACGGTTTTTCATCCATCATAAAATATTAGGAATTAGTCAGGAAAGCCCATAATATCAATATGTTTAAAAATATGGTTAAACGTCACTTTCTACGTTCAATCGAACTCGGTTGAAGTTAATCTGTTAAATTTTTTTTCCTTTGTCTTAAAATAATTCTATTCCAGTTGATATTTTATGTGTTATGTTTTTTTTTGTATTAAGAGCACTGATCGTTTCTTTGATTGTATCTCCTTAACATAAGGCTGCCTGGAAGAGATAGCTATTTCGGCGATTTTAGTATCACTTAGTTTTTTAATTTCTTTAAATGTATTTTTTTTGTGCACAATAAAGAGTTATTCTATTCTATTACTTAACATATTTGATAATTTCAATATTTAGTGTAAATTTTCTTGTTAAAATCCAAGCCATGTCTTATCAAAATGGGTTTAGTAGACAAAGATATATTGTATTTTATTATTTATTTACTAGCGCAAACGTAGCCAAGTATTTAACTACTTTTTAACCGACTCCAAATAAAAAGGAGAAAGTCCTCAATTCGAATGTATGTTTCTATGTTTGTTACGCAATTTCTTGGCGAATAGCCAGCAAATTTTGATGGTCCTTTTTTAGAAAAGTGCATTATGATTCCGAAGTAGTTCCATATTAGTTTTATCATCATGTGGCCAGTGGTTTTTTAGTCATACTTAATTGTGCATATTTTTTTCATTTATCTTAACAACCACATCGTTGATGAAATAACATGTGCAGTAGAATTATTTAAATTATGCGCTTCGGCTATATTCGTCAAGCTTCAGAAATGCAAATGTATTTTAAAGATATAGAGTTGTTATTACACATAATTAATCATTTCGCTTAAATTTAGATTAGGTCAGCCAATTTAAAAATAAACGTATAAAGTGTAAAAAGTGTAAAACCGAAGCGCATAATTTAAATAGTGGTACTGTACTGAACCTCTACTTTCAGTTTGTCGCAAATTTTCAGTTTCACCCAGAATAAGTAAATATTTATATACTCGCATTAAAGCTAAAAATATTCTCGGCCTATGTTTCCTTAAAGACATTCCGTTATAAATTTCATGATACAAGATTATCGCGCAATTTCATGCGTCCTACCATATTTGGGTACCAAAGTACCCATAAAAGTCCAGTCGTCTCATAAGTAACGTTTATTGATTACGTTTACTGCTAGTAAACATCTTTATTATGGTCAGCCATACAGTCATAGTGAATAGGGCATGTTTCCATTGCTTGCACGGTACGATTTCTTATCCACCTTGTAGCACAATCTCAATAACGACATTACTTGATCTAATATCATCAAAACTAGATTTTATGTCCCATTTTTATAAAATTATAAGACTGCGAACAAGCAACATATCAACAACGTCTCTGCTGATAATAAAAAGCAAACGCCATATGCAAACGTCATAAATGTTACTGATCTTAAGATATCGCCGGTCGGCTAGCCGGGATAGGCCGCTCTTAGGCCACATGTGCATCTTAGCTAGGACACTCGCATTGAACATGACAATGACGAGCACTTAACGTCTTAACGCAAGTTACACACGGGGTTATCGGTAAGTAAATTACATTGCTTAATCAGACTCTGGTAAAAACTTTCTAAAAGTGTTTTTTGTGTTAATAATAATGTATGTGTTAATTTATTATCCACAGGAAAACTAAATAGTTTAAAAAAAAATGTAAAGTGAGAATTTCCTCGCTTGATCGCTTTTATGGAAGAATTGAGACAGTTTGTACAAATTTAGCACTCAATGCTTATGTTTTGTGTCAGATAATAAGCGTGAAGATTTTTGCATTCACTTGAGAACTTTCTAATGAAGATAATCTTAACTACCTTCATAAAAAATCCACATTAAATTTAAACTTCTACTTAAAACTCTATTCCCACATAATCTCAATAAGACATTGATTGTTTAACTGAAACTGTAGTAATATATGCCCACACCTTCATATACACAATAGAAATTATGTATTTGCTTAAGGAAGTTTCTTTGACATTGTTCCCACTATTGTAGATGTAATTGAATGTTTATGGTAATTTCATACATTCTATGGCATCTTGTTGTCAACTTTATTAAAATATTATCAATTTAAGTGTTAATTGTCATAATGTTCCTCCGAATTTTGACTGCTTTTATATGTACAGTATGGTTTATTTAATTGTAAAACTTCTTGATTTATATGTTTTTTTTATTTGGACATATAACATAAATTGGTTAGAACACAATTTAAGTTGCGGTTAGTTTCTGAAATTGTTGGCAAAATCGAGTTTCTGCGTTATGAGTTGACGGGTGTGTACGGTGACCATTCAAGTAATGTGGCATTGAATAAAATGATTTTAAGCTAAAATTATTAACTTTTGTAACGAATAGAAATGCTCATTATTTAAAAACAAATTGTTCCAGTTAACTTTATTTTTTCAGTTTGTATGGGAAAAATTAAAATTTTGAATTTTCTACATTCCTCATAGTCGAACGAGATAAAAAATATCCTATATCCGTCTCCTGGTTCTAAGCTCTCTATCAATTTCCATCTAAATCGGTTCTTGAGTTATAAATAGTGTTACTGACACGACTTCATTTTATACATACATAGATATAAAACCTAACATATAACAACTTCATAGCGAGAGAACCTTACAATAACTCGTTAAATTTGATAACCATATTGTAACGCAAAAACAAAGAGTCCAGAGTATTTCAACAGCCAATGTTTATTTTTAGAATGCCTCAAGCTGATAGCTGAAAAGTACACAGGGTAGTAAATTACTTTGAATATACATACAGACAAAATACATTAGGGTTGCAGCCACGAAAAGGGGAATTTAAGTTAAACATAGTCTTTTAACTTTCAAATTTTTTGTTAGTGGGTGGATTAATTGTCATTTTCACCTTGGCAAAAGATTTATTTTCTTTTCTCGTATCGTATGATACAATGGACCTGAATATTACAACGATAAAACTGGCGATAGCTTATCTTCAGGTTTTATAGTGCAATGTGTGGTGGAATAACCACGGCTAAGGGTGCGCTGTTAATTTCATTTACTTTAGCATCATTGCTTTCTTGAAGATGAGTTGGAAAACCAGCAAATAGGCCACCGAATACAGTGTCGTTGGCGTTCTTTTATCTTCTAACTGCGAAGACCCTCACCTCATCTTCCTGTGTAAAAATATCATTTGCCACCATGCCTTGTATCTCGTAAGGTAGTCAATCATAGTCAGGTTGAACTGGTTTTTATCATCAAGATCGCTGGTCGGAGCAAGCTGTGTAACAACCGCTCGTGTCAGGGCTTTTACCTATTCCTGCCGCCATAATGAAATAATAATAAAATAAATAAAAATAAAATAATAATACAATAGTCTGCAATAATGTAGTAATAATAAAAATAATCTGGTTTTAAGAAAGTGACGTAACTGTAAGATATAAAGTGTTTACAGGTCAGATTAGAGACAACCGTGGCCTGTAAATACCATATATGTAATAGCATATTGTGGCTTTTCTATGTCCAACTGTTGGGCCTGTTGTGCAAGTCGTCTGGCTAGACTACCTTCCGGACCGAAACAACACAGTCATTTTGGCAGCAGAAATAGGTAGCGCGGTGAATCCGTTACCGGGCAAGTTTCTGCACAACCATCTGGCTCCGATAGTCTTGCTGGTTAGGTACTACATTTTTAAAACTTATTATTACATCGTATTGTATACCATGATACAAAACTCAATCCAAGGATTATTAAAATTTTCTCTCAAAATCTACTAAAGCGATTTTCACTAAATTTTGTACTTATTTCCGCTTCCAACGTTTAGGATACCTTTTACTACGTGAAAATATTTCGTTCCCATTACCAAAGTAGTCACGGAAAGTCACTTTAGCGTGTGTACGAAGTCGAGGGCAACAGCTAGTCCGTGTAATATTATCCTACTATTATTATAAATTCGAAAGTTTAAGTATGTTTGTTACGCAAAAGCTACTGAACAGATTTTCATGAAATTTTGCACACACATAGAGGGTAACTTGCATTAACACATAGGATATATCAATTACCGACCTATAGCTATAACTTCCTTGTTTTCCAAAGTTATGGAATTCATAACAAACTGCCAGCTCTTAAGGTACCTAGAGGAGCACCAGCTGTTAAATGATCGTC
>NJDC01001055.1:240556-289461 GCA_002245475.1 Calephelis virginiensis
TCCTTAAAGGTCGGCAACGCATCTGTGATACTCCTGGTGTTGCGGATGTCCGTGGGCGGAGGTGATCACTTTCTATCAGGTGACCCACTTGCTCGTTTGCCTCCTCTTCTTTAAAAAAAAAATATTTTTTATCAAAAAAATAAATGTTCCTGTTTACTACTAACCACGCGGACAACGCCGCGGGCTACAGCTAGTTTGCCAAAAAAGGTGCCATTGACATACACATCGACCATAGAAGAATGAGCGTACTCATTCCTCATATTGGCAGTACATCTGAAAGATCTCCAGTGCTAACATCCAAGAGGTTGAGATCATTCACAATCAGGTGACGCCCATTCATTGTTTTTGATAAAAACTGACGTCAATCATTTACCACATTAAGAAGGAGTGGACTTATCTGTGAAGGCTCTCGTGTTACGGATGTTTTTAAGTAGTGGTTATCACTTACCATTAGATGACTCAGCTATTACTTTGCTTTCTCTTCCATAAAATTTGGATTGACAAAACGAATAGACCATCACATGCAGCTGAACTAAATGAATCAGTTCAAACTTTTGGGGCAGTGTTTGTGGTAGTGATTACCACCGACAAGGTGAAGCGAAGTATGTGTTTGTGGAGCACCGATTTCCACGACAGCGACAGTCGCAAACTACCATTTGTTGTAGGTGGTAACGAGGTCATACATTCTCATGATACAAGTGATATTGGACTTAACGCGTGAGGTCCTTGCAAGAAACGGATATGCATTTAAATGAATATGAGAGAAGTTGAGCGTTTGTTTTTTGTAATTTTGATACGAACATTTAACGCGCGTTTAACGCCTAGCATGTGAACTTATCTTTATTCCAGATACATAAGCTTCTTGAAGAACTCGATATTTTTTTTCAGAAATATAGTCGTCATTAGTTTATTATTCTGTTCTCTGTTTACCCGATAATTATAAAAACATAAAATATTTAAATTACAAATAAACTTTTGTTTACATTCCACTGCCATCTCAATTAAAACTAATTCAGAACATTCTAGAAATATCACGTATCTATAAACGCATCTCGTCGCAACACAAAGCCTCCATTATCATGGACCGATGGCAAAGTCAACGAGGCGTGTATAGAACGTCGCTAGTGGGATTAGCTAGCTGTTTGTCTCGACACTCGCGTTGCTGGCACATTTACACGTTTTATTAGATAACGCAGCATTGGATTGCAAACATTTACAATGTATCGACATTCGCAATGTAACCGTAGTCGGCGACTTGGATTTGAATAGAGATGGTCCTTTAGTGTAAGTTATTATATCGATATTTCTACCCTGTCCTATTTTGTGACATTAGTGTTTAAAATTAATTGTATCAATAGCGTGTTGAATATAGTCAAGAACACGAAAAAGACTCACAGTAGGGAGGGTACGGTAGCCGTTAGACGTGCACTATGGGCCTGATACTTCGCTTACAAACCGACCTGCAACATCAATGGTTTTTAAGGAGCACGGTTAGTTCTTATCATCAAAGAGCCATGTGCTTGTTCGCTATCTTAAACAACGCATATAGTACTACTATTTAAATTATGCCCTTCGGCTTTACACTTTTTACTCTTTTTGCACTTTATACTTTTATTTTTAAATTAGTTGACCTTATCTTAATTTAAGCGAAATGATTTATTATGTGTAGGTAATAACAACTTTATATAGATATCTTTAAAATACATTCGAATTTCCGAAGCTTAACGAATATAGCCGAAGCGCATAATTTAAACTCTAAACTTTGTGATGTTTCCTTGTCTCGTCATCTACAACAAAATCAGAACATTCTAAAAATATCACGTAACGATAAATTTTGCATTTCGTCGCAAAACAGCATCTCCATTACCACGAACCGATTTCAAAAGTTAATGAGGCGTATAGAACGTCTCTAGTGGGATTAGTCGACTGTCTTGACACTCGGGTTGCTGGCACATTTACATATTTTATTAGATAATGCAGGATCGCATTGCGAACGTTTACAATGTAACCTTTGCAATGCAATTGTAGCTGGAAAGTCAGATTTCAATAGAAGGGACCTTTGTGAAAACTCTCTCTCTACTAAATTTGATTTAGAACATTTTGGAACATAATTGGTACATCTCATCATATTACAATTAAAAAAAAAACTTTTTTACGTTTTCAGATAGCGTTGTTTGCTATTTTACAACATAAAACAAATTAGGCAATTGCACAGCACTGCATCATGACGGACTGCATTATTTGCATAGTCCAGTAACCTAAAATACTAGTTTACCACCCACGAGCGACGAGGATCTCATTCGGATGCCAACTTTACAAAAACAAATTCTGTTAAAACAATATTTGGCAAATTTAAATCTATAAATTTCGCATCTCGTAGCTACATAAGCCTGTTATAATGGCCGATGGCAAAGTCGACGGGGCGTGTATAGAACGTCGCTAACTGGGATTAGCTAGTTGTTTGTCTCAACACTCGCGTTGTTGGCACATTTACACGTTTTGTTAGGCAACGTAACGTTGGATTGGAAACATTTACAATGTATCGACAGTCGTAACAAAATCTTAGCTGGAGACTTTGGTTTAATAGGGATGTTTATTTCTTTGTCTCGACATTATATCGATACTGTGGACCCGTCTATTTATTTTACATTGATGTCGATTAATAATTAAAACATAAAATGAGTGGCTTTCTTAAATATGTTTATCAGTGTTTCATCATTGTATCATTAGTGTTAATATTTACGAGTTCTTTTTACAAATATCTTTGTTACTCCCAGATTCGTTATTAATACGTTAATACATGAAAAATTGCGACAAATCATTACATTGGAGTGTATTAAATCGATTGACTATACAATTTTTATAAAAGCTGCATAGTTTTATATGAATCAGGTGTTTACGAAGTTTTTAATAGGTAAAAGTAAAAAAATTACACAGTTTAATCAGGGAAGAAATGCAATCAACAATTTTTAACTTAATATCGTTTACATTAAAATTATCAGAAATATATGGGAATACTAACGATGTAACAAATCGATATAAATATAACGTACATCATTAGTGAACCGGGTTTTCACAGAAAGTTTCCACTCAACAGTGTATAATATTATACATTATTGTTCAGGAAACAATTCTGTTGATATTTTGCAACTTTTATCATTTAGTTGGGAATTGACAATACCTTTTGTATGTTTGAAATACAATTTATATTCAATATTAACATATTTTCACGTTTGTTGCTATATCAAAGATAGGAAACAAGGAAGAGGAAATCTATAAAAAGCTTTTAAAAAGGAAAGGAAGATTTCCTAAATTAGTCAACAAAAACTTAAGTAGTTTTGGCGCTGCATCTTCTATATTCTATATTTTTAGTTTTCTTCGTGTTGTTCCGGGTCAGCTCAGTAGAATAGACCATTCTGATTCTGGCAGGTGAAAATATAGGTCATGACCAATAAGATCACTGGTGGTAGAGTGCAGAAAATGGTCTCAGTTTTAAATTGGAAATACGCTAGTATCACCCTTGATGTGTAAAGGCGATGAGTAGTTCTTAACAAGAACCGTCTGCTTGTATGCAATTCATTGGTATTTTAAAAAAGAGGCGGTCAGAAGAACCCTTCAAGAAAAAGAACATACAGACATATTTATTCACGCCAAGTCCATTACTAGGTAGGCAGAGAGTATCGAGTGCCAAATCTCACGATCCTTGCAGACCTATTTGGTTTTCTCCTCATTCGTTACCCTTTTCATAAAAACCAGTTTCGGAGGCTCTTGACACCATCTTAGAAAAAGTAAGCTGTAATAGGTAGCTGGGTGTACGCCTGTTAACGTCTTCGGATGTAAAAATAAATTGTAGGACGAGCTTTCGTGCGGATCTCAGTGAACGGTTTTAGATCGAGGACTGACAAGAGCACAGTATGAAATAGTATCGAAACAACATCGGAATCGACACACTTACACAAACATGGGTATCAATGAGGCCTCTAAGCGGTTTTCGCGGGATTGCAGTAGCGAGTGCTGCGTTACGTTGCCAATTGTTTTTTCTTAAAATATCACCAGCTTATTCGACTTTTGGAATTCTCTTGGAGATCTAGAATTAACCGACTTCATGAGATTACCTACTTATATTATTTGTAAACTACGTAGTTATTGCAATCCGGTTAAAAAAATCATAAACCTATTACTTCAACGAGTGTAGGTATTTTATCAACTGGGCTTAGTTTCCATACTGTTGCACATTTATGCTGTGACAAGAGTTTAGATCTCTAACTTAAACACTCCAATTCAAAACAAAAGCATTGACCCAATTTAAACATTGTTGTGTCAGAAACGACGACAGATTAGATTACTGACATATATAAATAACACTTGAATCAAAATACACGACATTATTCTGCTAATGACCATCAATTAATCAAATTAAATAACTTAATGGACTACTTTAATACATATTCATTTAAAACTAACCTACGCACGTTGCTTCTTTCACGCTTTAACGTTAAAGTTTTATACGACAACCACCAGAGTCGCCACTTTCCATACTTGACTATTTAAGAGGAACGGCCACTCTTCTTTTTTATACTACCTTTTGGTTCTGAGTAACAAAAATGCGTTGATGCGATGCGCCCCGATTTGACACGCCCCGTCCCGTCAACAGTCTGCTCTATCCTTTAATTTTATTAAGGCGGATATCACACTGTAGTGTATACTGTTCCGGTATATGGAACACCACACGGTACAACGCACGGTATCACAATGCTGTCGTATCTTCGCGCGTAAATATTTCAAAGTTTAAATCCGCATTACTGCACACCGTGGAAGCAGTGTGATATTAGCCTTATCTTCCTCTTGGCTGATGTAATTGTGCTAAAGTTGAGAGACAAAGCTAGTTTTAGTACGAGAATGTACAAAAACCTGTGAATAATAGACCTATGTTTGTCTGACAGCTCCTAATAGCTTACATTGGCCAGTAAAATCAAGACGACTAGTGGTATATTGCCGTGCTGGAACTTGCCCAGGTAGGGATCCGCTGCCTTGCCGATATCTACCCACATAATTAAGATTTCATGCTTCGGTGTGAAGGATTAGGTAGCAGACAGACTTACCACCAACATCCCAGTCGGCAGTCTCAGGACAGCAGCGCTCCCATAACGTCTATGTTGTCTATATGTCAAAGATTGTCTCTTACCATTAGGAGTATTAGCGTTGTGACTATATTGTGAGTATATTTCACAACCTATATTACCTGTGAAATGCTTAAAAAACGTGGTCTATAAAACTGATGTACAACGTGACTCAATAAAGGCCCGGGTTCGAACCCAAGGGCAAGCAAAAAAAGTGTTTTTTCAATTGTCTAATAAAAATAACGTTTTCTGAAATAGAAATGTGTCCGTTAGGCATAAGGCTTGCCTCTCGTTGTGGGACTTTAGTGTCTTCGGGCTAGACTGGGGTACCCTGGTTGGACCTTTGTCTTCCTCTTCGAGGATATAGACAATGAAAATACTTTTTTTTATAAACAAAACCATAAAAATCGTTTGAGCTAGAGGATTTGACCACAAATACTGGGAATATTTATATAATAACGTAGAAGTGCAAGTCCGCATTTACCTGGTATTCAATACACTTTTTGAATGCCTGACCCATGAACGTAAAAAGAAAGTCCCACAAATAAAATTTCTTTTGAATGATTCCCTTCGTTTAAAAGAACAATGGCGCTCTCAAGTTTCATGTTTACCGCTTTAACGAGCCCTTGCTTTTATTTAGTACATCTGTATTCAGCGCTATAATGACACTTTGTCAGTTTTGTTTTTCAAAAGAAATTATGAAACAATTATAATGCCTGCAAGAAAATTGAAGAAATGTTTTGTTATGACGATTTTATCTTTAGAATATTAAGTATTTTATGAGAAGACAATTAAAAAAGACTTATTTCTATTAAATTTAATAGAAATACGTCGATTTTAATTGCCTTTTTATAGTAAATTTATGAACATCAAAAATGTAAAAAATCCGTAGCTATATTCTTATTTCTTATTCTTAAGTTGCTTCGAACAGGAAAGAAAGTAAAAAGAACTTTTATTATTCCAGCGTTACAAAAATAATTCTTCGTACAATTTACCTTAATCTAGACACGCGGCAGTGTGTCAAACCTAGTTCAAAAGAAAAAACTGACGGCGCAGTTCAGTATATAATATTACTTACACAAACCGTTTTGAGTTATTTTGTCTTTTTCACAACTCGAAAACTGGAGCAGTCCTACATTTGACATATTTGTTAAAACATCCATGCTTATCTAGAATATAAAATTTAATGTAATGTAGCTTTAAATAGCAATTGATATAAATTAAGCAATTATTGATAATTATTTGTTAGTTTTTGATAATAATTATTATGATAAATGATATGACAAAAATATTAAGTTTAAAGCTCAGATTTCTGTAACTGACTTATAGATCTGAAACCAATCTTACTTTCGAATGGCCGAGCAATTTAGTGTTTGGTTGTAACTTATAATTACACTAATCGGTGTATACAAACTACAAATGACAAATCTAAATAATGATGCAATGTTAATACTTGATTTAGTTTTGACTTTGATGTAAGTTTGCGATGACCCCAACATCCTCTGTATATGTTTGAAATTATTTCTTTATAATAATAATAAATAAATAAATATCCTTGGACAAGTCACACAAATTGAATCTAACCCCAAAGTAAGCAAATTATATGCTTGTGTTATGGGTGTTAGTCAACGATTTTAATACACAGAAATACTTAAATAGATACCAGAATAAATTTAATAAACATCCAGACCCGGAAATGCAGACATTTAAATGTTCATCACACAAATGCCTGCCCCCGTCGGGAATCGAACCCGAGCCTCGCAATTGGTCCATGTAGTTAGGCGTGTCCGCTAGCCACTCGACCAACGAGGCGGTCTATTCTTTAATTTAAAAGAACAATAGCAGTTTTAAATTTCATCTGTATTCAACATTTTAATGAGACTGTTAGTCGACATAGTAGCAGTGTTGTTTTAAAAAGAAATTATAATACTTTTCAAGAAAGTTGAAAAAATGTTTTGCCATAACCATGGTTTTGTCTTAAATTTTGTTATTTACGAATTTCAAGAAAAATAAACTTCTTTCAAGGAAAATTTGAATGGTGCTTTTCCAAACTATTGTTAGGGTCTTCAGCTACTTGACCAAATTTACCTTACCGTTGTATGTTGGATAGCCATGAAATAAACGCAAGAGACTTCTTTCACACCGTTAATATTTGTACGTAATAAGTGCCCGTATATTTCTTAAAGACGTTTGAGACGGTTGTCTACACGCCTTCCAATAAGGGTAAGCTAGGACAGAACTTTGTTTCTATTTTTCGATTATTATTAAATTTGAAATAAATCTACGGTCCGTACTGTGCCACCCAATGTTAGCAAGGTTTACAACCTTCTGAACCACTATTCACATCAAATAAATTTCATCTGGTTTTGTGTAAATTATTGACTAGTTGGTTATAATATTCTTTTTGTTCTTACAGGTAAGGATATTAGAAGACGATAATACTTACAATTATTTGAAAAATGCAACTAAGTAAAATAATCACCTTAATATGGTCGAGGTAAGTGTATTTAAACTTAACAAAAATATCTCGTACTACACCTTTCTAAAACTAGTTGCTGGCGCTGGCGTTTCTGAAACAATACTTCTAAGGAACGACAATACAAATTGCGAATCAGTTGGACACTTGCTGGTTGGTCTCCTTTCCTTAAGCACGACACTATGTTAATAGACAAAGACAATCTTTAACAAATATAGGTCAAATTTTTTCAAATTAGTGTACTGTTATAGGTTTTAGATGATTTTTTTATTTCCTGCATTTATAAAACATTTACAAATCAGATTTATTACATTTAATTTTAATTTATTACATTACAATGAGAATTAATGATAATAATCACTTTCCCCCAGTTTTCCGTGGGTATTATGAACAAATTACACATCTACACAATACTGCCTGCTTGCCACATAAATTATTTATGAAGCAGGCAGGATTTGAACTCGCAACCTACTTCTTTTTTTATTATGATATTGGAAGGCAAACAAGCAGATGGATTTCCTGACGGTAAGAATTTCACGCCCCCTAGAGACATCGAAGGTGGTAATGGTGCGTTGCCAACCTGAGGCCGGGAGTTAGGCCACGAGCAAAAGTGAGTTTACCGACTACCTTACCCTAACCGGAACACGTCATGACGTTATAGCGGCAGAAATAGGTGAGGCGGTGGTACCAATCCTGTTGAGTCGCTGCGAAACTCTACCACCTAGTCAGATGTCACGGTGTTAGTGACGGTAAGCCTATGCTCGCCTTTTACGAACTGCCTGGCAGGAAGGCAGATGGTCTATTCTGCAAAGGAACCTTACCCTCCAAACCGGAACTCGTCATGACTTTCTGGTGAGTTACGAGAGTTTAGTTACCGAGTACTCAATTCAAAATCACAATACTTTTCTTAATTATAATGTCGTTATTTATTGTACAATAATTATAAAAAGTCAGTCAAATAATTATATAATTATGGAAAAATTGTCAAAAATAAGTCATGTTTAAATGCAGTAAAACGACATATAGCCGACTTCAGTTTTAATTTTATTTTGTTTAAGTAAACATTAATTAACACTAGTACTTAGTACTAACTCAAAAAATGCTGAACCAACAGCCATAAAAATTATGTTGGACCACCTTTGGGTCCATTTAAAAATTTGTCAAAACCTGATTTGTAAAAAAGCTATGTGTGGGTTGAAATAAAAAATACACACGATGAAATTAGAACCTTTAGTTTTTTGTCACTTAAAAATATTAAGACGATTAATGATCCATGAAAAACCACAAACATTTTATAAAGTCAAAAGAAGAGTTCTGTCTCTCTGTTGTCTATTTAAATAAAAGAGACAGCAATAACTTGCAACAAACTTTAGAATGTAAAGTAAAATAGGCCTTAACTTCAGAAACTTATGACAAGTTGAGAAATTCTGAAACATGGTAAAAGCTTTTGAGGAAAAATATCGTTATAAAACCAGTAATTTAATATAGTTGAACCTTTGTTACTTAAGTGCTCGGAATTGACCTCAATAAGTAAAACGTGTGCGCGAAAACTCAGGCGTGCCGCCATTAAATTGGGAAATCTATACGATACGAAAAACCACACCAACACTTATTTATAAAAGGCAGTTATTTGTTATAAATTATGGGTTTATATGTTATATATTTCTATTTTCTTTTTTTAATTTCATGTTTATCTGTCTGTCTCTCTATATAAGAGAGATAGAGATTACTAGAGATTGACAGAGATTGAGAGAGAGAGGGGGGGAGAGAGAACTTCGTTCCATCCGGGTGTCCCTTAACACCTCTCAACTTTTTATTTAAAATAACTGACTTTACGCCCATATCCCGGACGGAAGAGGTACAACCAGGGCAGTCACGATTGGCATTTAAGATACAAATCCTATAAGGGGCCATCCATAAATTACGTCACACGTTAATGGGGGAGGGGGAGGGTATCATCTTAATGTGACATTATGTGACAAGGGGCAGGGGGGGATCTAAAGCCTTGTGACGTCACATTATAAAATACTAGAACACGAAATTTATAGGTGAACAAAAAACTTTGAACAGATAATTCTTAATCTATATTTAATAATAATTTCACACTTTCGCTATAAGATTATGTCTTCCGTAACAACATTTTTGATTCCTAGAGCCATGTTGTAATGCAAGTGAGACACTAAAATTTACGAGCTTTGTATGGTAAGGGTTTAAATCAGCTCAATCCGACTTTTGGCTAATTCAAATACCATTTGGGGCCACGAGCAGTGTGGGTCGTGTATAAAAAATATTAATTTTAAGTCGGGCGCAGACATCTGATTTCCAGATTCGGTTTCCTAGCCAGAAATTCGGATTTGGAATTCCTTGAGACTAGTGTACTCTTACAGTTTTTTTTGTATTCGTAATTTAATATTTACAGAGACACAAATCGAGAAAGGTTCATTAGAATCGACAAACAATTGATATCACTCATATTTTTTAAATTAAGATGAGACAATTGTTATGAAAATTTCAAAAGATAAAGTGATAAGTTTAATGTTTTAATCTTACGCTTTAGTTTGTGTTGCGCGTCGTAACCATTAATATTCTCATATGTTGATTTTATTAAAGATTATTATTTAATAAAAATACGTAAAAAAATGAAAATAACTGTTTTCTTTTGATTATGTCAGATACATGCATATTAGTTTGAAAAATGTGTGACGTCACATTAGGGGGGACGGGGTACTAAACATGTGACGAACTGTGACAAGGAAGGAGGGGTCGAAAAGTTCTGAAATTCGCGTGACGTAATTTATGGATGGCCCCTAATGGGATAGGTGGCAAGCCTGTCACTAACGCAAAAATCTAAACCTGGGCAACGTTGATTTTATTATAAAATTGGCAAAACACTTTCTGTTGGCCAGCACGGGGATCGAATCCGGGTCCTCATTGAGTCAAGTCCAATTCCAGACCGCTAGACAACTTAGCCCAATTTTTTATGAAACCAAAAGACAAATCAAGTATTCATCATATTGGAAAAATATACATAAATAAGCGTGACACGTGACAACACTTGGAAACAAGAACATTGAAACTATAGACACCATAGATGTCGCTGTCCTAAGGTCAGGGTGTTGGACTTAGCTGCAAGTATTCAGGCTACCTTACCCTCTGGAAATGGTAACGTCCAGAACCAGAGTAGCCAGGTAGAAGGTCGAAATTAAGTACCCAGATAAATTGCTGCACATCACTCTACTGTAATGTAATGTAATGTTGGCAATGACCCTTTCTTTTATAACCTATGCTTGCCTCTTACGAGCTGCCTAGCATGAAGAGATAAGGAATATTCAACACTGAGGATCTGAATTAACAGGGTATATAAATCTTACATAAATAAATTCACCTTTACCCCTTCGCCTCTGTGGTCTAGCGGTCCAGTTGTTAGACTTGACTGCGTGAGGTCCCGGGTTCGAATCCCGGGTCGGGCAAAAAAAGAAAATTGGGTTATTCCAATTTTCTAATAAAAAAAATGTTGCTCGGGATAGCATATGTGCCCGATTGGCGATAGACTTCCCACCTATCACATTGTGGGACTTAGTATCTACGGCTAATCGTTGGTGTCCTGGTTGTGCCTCTGCCTACCTCTTCGGGGATATGGGCGTGAAGATACTATAATTTTAGATTTACCTTCACCCCTCCAAATCGGATAATAACCATAGCGACTATTGACGTAATAACTCTATCTCAAAACCAAGACCGGTCTGGTTTTCGTTTACTTTCTTTCCGCTTGCTATATGAGACGAGACTAATAACAATTATACTCGGACCATATTTCTCTAGTTTCGTTTCCGTTGCGTTTCTATTTTACGGCAGGTTGCTTAAGGTGTTATGGTAAAAATAATATTAAATACCGTTAGCCAACTGTGACGCATAAAAGCAGCTTCAGTATATTCACGCCCATATCCCCGAAGACGTAGGCAGAGGCATAACAAGGCACACACGACTAGTTGAAGACACTAATTCCCACAATGTAATAGGTGGCAAACCTATCGCCAACCGGGCACATATCCAATCCCGAGCAACATTTTTTTATAAAAAATTGGAAAAACCAAATTTCCTTTTTGTTCCGCGACCTGGGAATCGAACCCAGTACCTCATTAAGTCAACTCCAACATGTAGACCGCTAGACCATAGAGGCATTATAATTTCAATAATACAAACAGAAAAACGAAAATGACTTGGTCATTTTAGCAGCAGGTTGCTAAAGGTAATATAGAAAAAGTAATGTTAAATTCTGTGCTTTACCCACAGTAAAGAACAGAATTTAACATTACTTTTAAATCAAAAAGGTATCTTCACGCCCATATCCCCGAAGAGGTAGGCAGAGGTACAACCAAGGCACCCTCGACTAGCCGAAGACATTAAGTCCCACAACGTGATAGGTGGCAAGCCTATCGCCAACCGGGCACATTTCCAATTCCGACCAAAAATTTTTTTTTTACTTAGAAAATAGGAAAAATCCATTTTTTTATGTTGGTCGACCCGGGATTCGAACCCAGGACCTCATGCAGAGTCCAACACCCGGACCGCTAGACCACAGAGGCGACGACATTAAATCAATTTTATGTAAATGTTAAAATAGTGTAAAAGAAAAGAAAAAAGAGAAGTTGTTGTTATACCTAGACAATTTTAAAATAATATTTTTTTTAAAACGTCACGACTACGATACATCACTAGTTTCAAAGATGATGACCAGATTGAAATATTATTAAATTTCTGACGAAATAGAAGAAAACTATTTTATTAAAGTATTAACAGTACAATATTTTTTTAAACGATTTATCTACTTACGATAGCTTTATCCCACTTTAAAAAAAGCATGTGTGAAGAGAATTTAAAAACTCGCGGGTCTCTGCCTACCTTTTAAGCAATATCGTCATTACCATAAGGGTACACTGGCCAGTGCCCAGGGCCCCTATACTCAGAGGGCCCTGAAGGATCGACCATTACTTTTTTCTCGTTGTCTTAATTCGGGAGCATTTAATTTCGCAGCTTAAGAACGAATAAGTAACTTCTCAATGATTATGAGCACAGTAAGTGGCATTCTTCATAAAATTGAGTTTGAGGATTTAATAGAAGATTTTGCTCAACAGAAATCCCGAAAGAAACTATTATCTAAATCGTAAAAAAAACAGAAGCATGCTAATATTATTAATGACATACTATAATTAAGTAATTTAATTGATTAACCAAAATGTAATAGCAAAAAATTGTAAAGTTTGATTTTCTTATATTCCAAAAGGGGCCCCAAGTTTCTGTGTGTCCAACGGGCCCCAGCATGATGTAAGACGGCCCAGCTTGTACGGGTACTTGGACATGATAAATGATGATGTTTTCAATATGAACTATTATCAGTTTAAAACTCGACTAATCCTATTTCATCACAGCAATATGGAGCAAAGTAATGAATACCAACCGTACTTATTATTACAAGAGGTGTGTTACTTCTTTTATAATTTGCTACATTAAAGATAATTACTGTCTTTCGAAAGTTTTTATGCTGAGGTAATACAACTTAAGTAAAACTTAGCTTAAGTTAAAAGTTACTTTAAAGCAAGAGCAAATAAGCTTTCAGTTTTATCACCACCTATGGGTCTATAATATCACTTTTCATCAAGTGTTTGCCATTGTCCATCTATAAAAAACTTTGTAGGCTTTGTATCTATTGTGACATTATAGCAGGGGAGTGTGGGATGCTAAATATTAAGAAGAATATGTAGTCGCTCTAGGGGTAAGACACATGAGTTATTGAAATTTGTCGATTAGATGGTAGAGTAGAGAGAGATAAGAAAATTAGGAAGTTTGCATCTAAAAACTAAAAGAACAATTAACAATTATACAGGAGTGTATCAGATGTTGGTGGCATACCATTGCTAATATTTCTGCAATGACAAAAATAAATTGATCAGACAAGTAGCCGTAATGACTAATAAATATATATACTTCTTTTTTTAAATTAGCTAGAACTCCTACTTCCGTTAGCTACGGTCACATCGTAAGAGTTTTTAAACATTTACATATTGGTATGCAATTACAGGGCAAAAAAATACAGACTAAAGGTCACGCGCGCCTATACATAGAGATTTGATACACAATGGAGGTGTTTTACCATGGTACAAGATATCTCCCTTAACATAATCTTACGCGCTAGAGTAACTCCACAAATCCCGTCTAAGGTTCCCCTACTATTTTGTTTCATGCGGTTTATAAACGTCTTAAGTTTTACGAGTGTGTTCACGTGATCTAATGTCGATTGCATTTGCATTGCAGAAAACCAGTCACGGTCAGAGCCGGTTGCAACTGTGGAGCATTCACTTATTACATTACAACTTATCTGATCTCAATACTATAATTCGTATTGAGAGTGTTTACCATTTTGATTTATGCTCGATTATTATCTCTATTTTGGTCTTAACTAGGAATATTGAATTCGAATTCCAGTGACGGTTAGGCAAACTTTAGATTTTTGATAAGTTTTTGAATTTTTTAATGTTTCCCTAAACTTGCAACATTGTTACCTTCATGATATACATATCTTCACGCCAAGAGCATTGCCTTTTTTAAGTTTTATCTAAGTAGATCCCTATACTTGTGCATATTGATGTTGTCGGTATCGTTTTTTTGAGCTTGGAGTTATTTAAAATGTAGAATATTACTTTATCGCCTCTGTGGTCAAGCGGTTCAATTGTTGGACTTGACTGCGTGAGGTCCCGGGTTCGAATTCTGGGTCGGGCAACAAAAAGAAAATTGGATTTTTCCAATTTTGTAATTAATAAAAATGTTGCTCGAGATTGGATGTGTGCCCGGTTGGCAATAGGCTTGCCACCTATCACATTGTGAAATTTAGTGTCTTCCACTAGTCGTGGGTGCCCAGGTTGTACCTCTGCCTAACTCTTCGGGGATATGGACGTGAAGATATTTTTTTTGGAATATTACTTTTACTTACTTACTCAATTACTTGTTTTTAGAATATTACTTTAATTAAACTGCAAATTTCCCAGACAAAACCTACATGTACGTAGTTAAAAACCATCTCGATCACGTAAGGTTTAGAACAGAAAAATACGAATATCAGTCTATTCATTCAATATGTATGATGCCACAGACAGACATACACACGCATCTGACGTCAGACATTTTTACCATCGGGGATTAGAAAAGCATGTTTGTTTTTTTTACTATCTGAATTTAAAAAAATATTTAGATACTCCTATTTAACTTTACATTGGGTGTAATAAACACATGTGGATGCTTTGGATGTGACATTAGTATCGATTAAAGTACAGATTGAAAAACAATTCATCAGTATCACATCCAATATCGTTCCAGTAGTGTTTTCACTATGGAAAAACAAAACCAGTATTCGAAGGTCTCTGTCTCAGAATTGTTGTAGACAGGTCATACTGATGCTAGTTTAGACCAATAACAGAGTAGTATTCAACTGTGATACATCTTCCAGTTGGTTATTCAATGTTTGTGGATCTTTATGTGAACTAGTGATCAGCCATTGGTCGAAATTCGACCATAATTTATTTTAATATATTTTTGATTAGAACGCCATCTTCAATTATTAAGACCAACTACGTTGTTTCCAAACATTGTGAATATACATTTTCTTGTTGATTACTCAATGTGTGTGGGTCTTTATGTGAACGCCTATTGGTCTAAATTTGACCATAATAAATTTTAATATCTTTTTGATAAGAAAGCCATCTTCAATTAGTAAGACCAACTACTTTGTTTTCAAACATTATAAATATAGTTTGTGCGCCATCTGTGATCTTCTATTATCATCAATATATTTGTTATGCGTGTCAAATGCATGTTAGTATGTGTAATGTTTCATCTTTTGATTTATTGCACTTTATAAACATTATTATTGAAAAATATTAGCGTTCTGCACTTCTCAACACATAAACTATTAAGTGTGCCAAATTTCATACTCCTCCGTCAGCGCAATTTTCATAAAAAGGGATCCCAAGTTTTTGCTTCACGTATTAATATTATGATGACATTGCGGGTATATCAACTAGGGGTCTCTGGCCGAGGTTCTTTTTAAGGCGACACACCAAAGCAGTGCAGATGTAAGACTAGTAAACATTTTTTTTGTATCAGTTCATGAATCCTTTTTCTGTTTAAAACTTGTCAGATGTGAAGGTAACTTAAGTACATAAGTATGTTTTAAGTAACTCAAAGAGGGGCATGTAAAACAAGAAACAAACAGATAAGAAAATGGGGTCAAACTTAATCCTAAAAAGTAGTTGTAATCTGTCGAACACTGAACAAAGTTTCGTGACTTGTGTTTTTGAGTTTTAGATGTAGTCTAGTCAAAATAAATTCGTTTGTATGGAGTAGGAAAAAAAACGCATTTTTAGGCATATCTCGGAGCACAACCACCCGAAAGCATGGACATTACCATGAATGTATTAAAATACACCCACACTATTTTTTAAAAGACAAATTCGCAAAGTGTCTTCAATGCAACATTATATCTTATATTGACTGGACTAATGTTAGTATCAGAAATTTGACCTATTCTAGCGTAAAGCGTATATGCTTAGCACTATCAATCATCCACGACGTTTAGGTTCGGCTCCAGACAAAAACATTAATGTTGATTAACATCTCAAGCATATAATTTGCATGCCCTAGAACTATTTTTTATACGGGGGCCGTTAGAGACATTAGTTTAGTGTAAATTCGTATGAATTGCTGTTGCCCGCGTTGTTGAGCGCATGGTTAATGGTCCCACAGAAACATTTATTCGGGATAAAAACTTTGAAGTGTTATTTCAAGTTACCCTCTACGGGCGCGCCAAATTTCATGAAAATTGGTTAAGCAGTTTTTGCGTGAAGGAGTAACATAACAAAACCCAATAACACAGACTCACAAACTTTCGCAATTATAATTAACATTATTAGGACAAAGAATAATGGTCTAAGATTCGAACCTAGGTCGACGTATACACTAAATTTGTAATGTATCTTTCATTCTAACATCACTTCGATGTACGTCGATGTAGATTCCGATCTTATACTATAATTTTATTAAAAACTAGCACCCGTTCCGGCTTCACACGTGTGGAATAACATAGCCTTTGTTCATTAAGGATATGTTGGCTTCTAATGCACAAAATATTTTTCAAATCGGTCTAGAGTTTCGTGATTACAAATAAACAATAAAATTTTTCCTTTTTATAATATTGACGTGGACTAGCAATCTTAAATAAATTGCTGAAAACTGTGCGATGTTCAAAATAACTTGTTAAATATTAATTTTTACGATATGACCACATATTCATCAAGAACTTAATATTATTCCTTATCTATTCCTGCCGCCATAATGTCATGACGTGTTCCGTTTCGGAGGGTAAGGTAGCCGGTAAGCTTACTTTGCTCGATGCCTAACATCCTCACGGCCTCAGGTTGGCAACGCATAATTATCACCTTTGGTGTCTCTAGGATGCGTGAATTTCTTACCATCAGGAAATCCGTCTGTTTGTTTGCCTTCCAATATTATAAAAAAAAACCATACCGAATTGCGAGAATATAAATCTGTTTAGCAAAGATACTCCTCCTCAAAAGTAAGATTTTGTGAGATTGGGCTCGACCACCTCCTCTAAAACGTATCTAATGGACCGTTCTTATTTATTTGGCACGATACGATTGTAAATCCACATATTAAAAACTGTAAGAAAACGACTGTGACTGAACTAAAGCAAATCAAGGAATAAACAGATAAGAAAATGGGGTCAGACTCACTCACGGAAAGTGGTTTTAGGCAATCATACTGCTGTTGAGTATGATACGTGATTAGAGTTACAATGAGAGTTGCGGAAATTTCGTTTTAGCGAAAAGAGGTTTTTCGCATTTCAACCCCTTAACTCTACTTTATGGTTGATCTTCTTTGTCACAAAAAAGGAGATTCTCGTGTAAACTGTGTACGAGACAAGCGTTTTTATTGATAAAGAAATAAACGTAAGTGTCTTCACGCCCATATCACGTAGAGGTAGGCAGAGGCACAACCAGGGCACCCACGACTACCCGATGGCACTAAGTCCCACAATGTGATAGGTGACAAGCCTATCCTTAACCGGCATACATCCAATCCCGAGCAACATTTTTTAAAAAAAATACATTTTCTTTTTATTGCACGACCCGGGAATCGCACCCGGGACCTCGTGAAGTCAAGTTCAACACTAGACCATGGAGGGGATTATAAAAAAATAAAATTCCCCTGACAGGACTTTAATCAACTCTCCGGTTACATTTAAATAACAAATTCTTTCATTGATTCCCTTTTTAATCTCCTATGGAAAAAGAGAGTGTTACAAATTTGACTGTCACATCATAATTTTTGAACGGATAGACTAATTTTGATGTGGATTTTTTATTGAAAACCTGAAGCGATGGAGATAGATTTCTATGATTACGCGGAGGTTTTGTTGGGGTATATTCATTTTTATTTTAGTGTCATATTCGTTGTATCTATAACGTCGTTTTGTTTTAGTTATACTTAGTATAGCAGTCAAGTCTTAAAATAAATTAAAAAACATTGTAACAGATGCTTGTTCTGTGTTTAGTTAGCTGTTAGCTTTTAGTTCAAACGTTGGACGTAAACATGACTTTCACGGACACTGACGTTATGACCAAAAAAGATCGTTATGTAGCTATCTTACAGGAACTCGCTGGTATATGGGGATAAAAATAGCCTTTGCCACTCTTCAGTGTCCTAACTACTTCAACACACACAAAATATACTATAACATCGCTCCGTTGCAACGTGAAAGAAACACATTATTGTATTTATAAAAAAATATACATATAAACATTCATATTCAATCACTTTGTCTGTTAAAAAACTGCATGAAAATCCGTTGCGTAGTTTTAAAGATTTAAGCACACGAAGGGGCATAGAGACAGAGGAAGCGCTTTTGTTTTATACTATGTAGTGATGAAACATTACTAATTAGTATTTAATCCTGTGGATACCTTCGCGTGCTACTGAAGGCGATTTGTTTTGATTACAGACGTAAAAACCAAAAACAAGCTATAAATTAAATCAAAAGACTTAATTAACCGCGATCTAATACCATTAGTGATCCGCGATGACAGCTTTTTGTGGGTAAACGAAATAAATGGACCGTTTCCGAGGGTGTAGCAAATATTAATGGTTCTATGATATGTGCGCATCGTGATGGTTCTGATTTATTTTCATTATATTTTAGTGTTACTTGGTATTGTTGGTTTTTGGACCTATATCTATATACTCGTATTAATACGTGATGCCAAAACTTTGGATCACTTTTAACGAAAATTGGACACACTTATAGTTTATATGTAGGAGAAGTGCAGAACGCTAAAATTTTTCAATAGTATTGCTTATATAGTATTAACTTTAAATTTACACACACAAATAAATATATTGATGATAACGATAAAAGATTACAAATGACGCACTAAAAAATTTGGGAACAAATTAGTTGGTCTTGAGAAATGAAGATGGCGTTCTTATCAACAAGATATTAATATTTATTGTGGTCGAATTTCGACCAACAGGCGACCACTAGTATACATAAAATGAATCCTTATTCCCTATGTCATCGCATTACGCATTAACGGATGAATTTTCCATTATTATGTTGTGCTAGTACACCTGTCATCAGGAGAAGATTTCGTACAACGCGTGCGAATTAACTGTTTACCTCGCCCTGTGACGTCATTTTAATTTATTTGTTGATAAAAGATCGGTTTTATCGGTAACAAAGATGCTGTTGCTACTGAGCGTTTGCGGCGAATGCGGGGCGCAAAGCGGGGCAGCGGGAGAGGGGTCTTATTCCAGCAGAGTGCAATTGATTCGTACGAGTTATAGAGAAAACTGTTAAAATTAAAGGATAAAAGGAAAAAAAATGCTTGGAGCCATACATACTGTTTGAAACTGTTAATGTCATGTGATAGTCCGCCGGGTCGGCTAGTATTATTACAAATGTGAAGGTGCATTTGATTGCTCGTTTCATGTTGTAACCGACCGATGTTATAGACGGGACGCTGAAAAGGGAGTATAGTCTACTGTATTATGTAATATATGTTTATGTGGGTTTGTAGCTCATATCCTTACGCTGCCCGTATGAAGTTGGCTAGTTTGGCTAGGAAATAATAAACAGTAAAATCGAAAAAAAAACGTTACGTCTAATCCTTTCAAATCGAAAATGAGACATCATTTTAGTCAATTGAATATTGGTCACGCATATTTAAAAATTATTTGCCAGATCTTCGTCACATTTGAAAAGGACTGCGTATCAAACAGCAGCATTTAAAGCTAACATGGGTTAGTTTCATCAAAAGTTCCAAAGTAACACGTAAAAATACGGTTGTAATAAACTATAATAAAAAAAAATAAAAAAAACGATAACTCTTGTTGTTGTTCGCTGTCTAATCACAAAAAAATATCACCTATGTTAATATCTTTGTCATAAGTCACTTAGAGCCTATTCGTTTAGCTTTCTGTAATGTTTGGACGTTTAGCCTTGATTATGCTGTAGATTAGTGATTTTATATACGTCACCTTCCCGGCGAAATTAAGAACCAACTTCATCTTAATTTTAATCTACTTAATCAGTACTTATTTCGTGTCTTTGTAAGTCTTACCAGTATACTAGTGCTAGTAGTTACTTATTAGTTTAAAATTGATCAAGTAGCGGACATATTCTCAAAGTTATAGAGTAATTTAGGCTTGGTATTTCTAGTTAATATTAATGGTTCTATGATATTTTTAAGAAGTAGTAAGTTTAGTTACCCGTGTTGGTCCGGGCTCCTTAGCAGAATAGACCATCTGCCTTCCTGCCAGGCAGCTCGTAAAAGGTGAGCATAGCCTTACCATCACTAACACTGTGACATCTGACTAGGTGGTAAAGTTTCATAACGACTCACTCGGATTGGTACCACCGCATTACCTATTCCTGCCGCCACAACGTCATAACGTGTTCCGGTTTGGAGGGTAAGGTAGCCGGTAAAGCTACTTTTGCTCGAAGCCTAACATCCCGGCTTCAGGTTGCAAACGCACCATTATCACCTTTGGTGTCTCTTGGTGACGTGAATTTCTTACTGCTTCTTCTTTCTGCTTGTTTGCCTTCCAGTATCATAAAAAAAAAGTTTCAACAGACCTCCAGATATTTAAAGAATATTCATGCGATAATAATACACTCACACTTTCATGTTCTTTCAAGACTAAGTTAATAAAGAAACTCAGCAACCCAATGTTACAACTTCCGAAGACGAATAAAACGAAGGAATTGTAAAAATGTGCCTTATTGATGATAAAAGGTCTCGGAAACTATAACAAGTTAGGGAACTTTTTAGTGCTTTAGTTCTCCAAACTGTTTTGATCACCTGCTCTTTCGGATTCTTATAGAAAAAGTTTGATACCTTCTGTTTGTATTTCAATGAGATTGAACCAAAGTTGATTGGAGAAGTAATTTGGGTTTTTTGAACTTCAAAATCATTTGGTTTTATTAAACGATTTTTGAAGGGAAAAGTTATGAGTGCTCCTTACTGTTTTGAAGTGGTACTCTTCACAGGACAAATAAAACGCTCCAAATTTATTTTTAAAGATTTCTCCTTTTGTAGACCCTTCAAATATTTTTAATGTTCCTCAAAATATTATACGAATATTTATGATAGAAGTCAAACAAGCAGACGGATTTCCTGATAGTAAGAAATTCACGTCGCTTAGAGACACCAAAGGTGATAATGGTGCGTTGCCAACCTGAAGCCAGGATGTAAAGTCTCGAGCAAAAGTACGCTTAACGGGTACCTTACCCTCCAAACCGAAATACCTCAATGGCAAGCACTGACGATATGGCAGCAGGAATAGATAAGGCGGTGGTACCAATCTGGGCGAGTCGCAGCGAAACTACCATCCTAATCGCCTAAATTGCTCTAGTTATTATTTGGTTACAATGTAAATGTTAGTCAACGATAAGTATTGAAGAAGAAGAAGAAGAATGGAACAAGTATACAATTCTTGTAGAAATGTTTTATGATGCTTAAATTTGAAAGCATCGATATTTAGTAAGACTGCCTTTTTATATAAGAGGAGGCAAACGAACAAGTGTGTCACCTGATAAAAGTGATCACCGCCTCCCACGGACATCCGCAATAACAGGAGTATCAGATGCGTTGCCGACCGTTAAGGAATGAGTACTCTCTTTTCTTGAAGGTTCCTAAGTCATATTCGTTTGGAAACACCTCCCTCGGTAACTGATTCCACATGTGTGTTTTGTGGGGTAAGAAATGTCTTCGAAATCGCATTATTGTTGTAGTTGCCATTTTTCCTTATCGGCGACCAAACCTCAATAATGTCCATTGTAGTGATTTTGAGTGTATGCTAAGCATCTAACAAACTGTCGCTGAACATAGAATATAAATGTATATTTATCGCTGAATATAACATTTGACTTTTAAATAAAATTCTGGTATCTATTTAATTATTTTTATGTATTGGTATAATTGACTAACATCACCCATAACACATTTTTATTTAGGGTAAGATCCAATTTATGTAACGTGTCCAGGGATTGTTATATATTAAAGTACATATAATCACAAACAATTACAGCAACCAGCCCATTGGTCGAAATTCGACCATAATAAATTTTAATATCTTGTTGATAAGAACGCCATCTTCATTTCTCAAGACTAACTACTTTGTTTCCAAACTTTTTAGTGCGCCATCTGTGATCTTTTATCGTTATCATCAAAATGTTTGTTTGTGTGTGTCAAATGCATGGTAGTTTGGGTAATGTTTTATTTATTGATTTAATGTACATTACAAGCATTATTATTGAAAACATATTAGTGTTCTGTACTTCTCCTACACATAAACTATAAAAGTGTCAAATTTTATGCTTCTGCGTTCGCGCAATTTTCGTAAAAAGGGGTCCAAGTTTTGGCATCACGTATTAATATGTAGATACCCAGAAGTTCAAGAACAAAATATACAAGTAAATCTACAAATAGCAGACTATTTATTACATCTTTAAAATGAAAATGTTTTGAAGAAACACCCTTCCGTTTCAATTGAGGCACAATTGTGGAATTAATTCCATTGCATGAAACAATCTAGAACACGCGAGATATCTTTGAGGTCCCCAGGCCCTTTATTACTGTGTTCAAACCCGTTCAGAATGTCAATAACAAAACATACAAGTAAATCTAAAAGCATCTTCACGCCCATATCCCCAAAGACGTTGGCAGAAGACAACCAGGGCACCCAAGAAAGCCGAAGACATTAAGTTCCACAATGTGATAGGTGGCAAGCCTATCGCCAAACGGGCACATTTCCAATCCCGAGCAACATTTTTTTTATTAAAAAATTAAAAAAATCCAATTTTCTTTTTTGTTGCCCGACCCGGGATTCAAACCCGGGTCGGGTTTGAATCCCGCACCTCACGCAGTTAAGTCAAACAACCGCTAGACCACAGAGTCAAGTAAATCTACAAATATCAAAGACTATTTCATCTTTAAAATGAAAATGTTTCGTAAAAACACCCTTTCCGTTTCCGTTGAGGCAATTGTGGAATTAATTCCATTGCGTGGAACAATCTAGAACACGCGAGATATCTTTGAGGTCCCCAGCCCCTTAATTACTGTGTTCAAACCCGTTGTTACCATTTCACACGCACCAAATATTTATAACTCTGATAACTCCACAGGGATCGTTAGTGAAAGTTGCCCGGAGCTTCCTCATCTGACGTGACGTGAGCGTGATGTAATGCTGGGTTTTTCGGTAATTTCATTTTGAAATGCCGTTTCATGTCGCATTGTGTAAAAGTTTATTTCGGATCCAATGGTTCAAAAGACCAAGTTGGCTTCTTTGAATCAATCCAATTGAAATTTATACACACTTACACATGTTTTCACGCTAAGCTATTTGACATTGTGTGGTTAGTAAATAAAAAAATAAATAAATAAACATAATGTACAAATTGAATCTAACTTCAAAGTAAGCGAATTGTATGCTTATGTTACGGCTGTAAGTCAACGATACTAATACTTAAATATATACTAGAATAAATTTAATAAACACCCAGACATAGACATGCAGATATCTAAATGATCATCACAAAAAAGTCTCCTCTCTGCTCGGAATCAAACCTGAGCCTCGCGGTTAGTCGGAATTAAAGTCCAACCTAACCTAACCCATTAACCAACTGGATCACGTAGAGTATCGAGTGCTAGGTGTCATGATTCTTATCTGTTTAGCTTCCTCCACATTAATTACTCTTTTCGTATTAACACTCCGGTGTCCTAGGATAATATCCGAGCTATTTGATGGTGGAATGACAACCTAGGTCTCTTTATTTACCAACTACCATTCATATTCGCATTTTCTATCTATATTATCAATGTTTCATTTGTCATTCTTTCCATAAGACCGAATCAATAGGGCTTGCCCTTTCTCATTTTTTTCAACGCTTTCTTTTAATTCCTCACTTTAATCACATCACGTTTTAAAATTATAATTGATGAATCGCTTAAAATCAATTGGAGTCATAAATCGATTTTGTTTCAAAGCCAGAATATCTTAAATCTTAGTTGAAGGTTATCATTATATGAACCTATTTAAATTTTTTCACCTCTGTGGTCTAGCGGTCAGGTGTCGGGCTTGACTTCGTGAGGTCCCGAGTTCGATCAAAAAATAGAAAAATCAATTTTCTAATACATAACGTTGCGCGGGATTGGATATATATTGGCTTGCCACCTATCACACTGTGGGACTGTGTCTGGCTAGTCGTGGGTGCCCTGGCTGTTTCTGCCTACCCCTTCGGGGATATGGGTGAAGATATTTTTTAATTTCTATAAATATTTTTTTTTATATCTTAATATATATAATTCTTGTGTTCGTTCGTATAATTCTTGTTGTCACTGGACTCCTCCTAGACGACTGGAGCGATTTTGATGATTTTTTTATTTGTAAGTAGTCGTTGATTTTGGAATGTTTGACATTGGATCCGACAGATTGCGCTACTATCGAAGCATTAATGTCAAGCGATACAAGTTTGCTGGGTTAGCTAGTTTAGTACAAATTGCTCCGACTGAAAGTAGTTAATTTCAATTATTCATAATCACTATTCTGACTTTCGATGTTCTTCTTCGAAATGTAATAGTACCTATGGATCTTTTAAGATCAAATTCAGGATTAAAACAAGATCTGTATCATCAGTTCTTTTGATAATTGTGCTAATAATAAGTATCCCTTTCGTGAGGTACTTCGGTTTAAAATCGTACAAGTCCATTAAATCTAAAATAAGCACCGTACGAAAATGGATCTCTAAATTCAAATCTGTGTCTTAATTTGTTGTGACAGCTGAGTGTGTGTCATTTGTACCTGGTTTCACTTCGGTTATTTATAAATAACTAGCTGTTTGCCCGCGACTTCATCAGCGTAGAGTAGTTAAGATTTTCATACAAATTTTTAGTTTAATTTAGTGCTTTGGGAGTAGATTTCAAAAAAATAAGTAGCCTCTGTTTAAAATCGGAACTTGAGCAGTCTGCGCATCAAATTTTATCAAAATCGATTTAGATGTCTAGGTGTGAAAAAACAACAGAGAGACAGACCGACAGGCAGACAAACTTTTGCACTTATAATATTAGCATGGATTGCTGTTTTAACTTCCAAGCCAAAATAACATAGATATTTTTTTCATAACCACCGTCTAAACTTACACGCGATGTAGATCAGGATGATCATGCCATATCAAAGACAGGTAGACAAACACACGCACGCATTTACACATACACGCACGCACACACACACACACACACACACACACACACACACACACACACACACACACACACACACACACACACACACACACACACACACACACACACACATACACACACACACACAAACTCTGTTTATGTGAGGAGAGGATTAAAACGGAGAAATTACTACTACCGGTTTAATAATGTGAAGTATTCTGCGTAAAGCTGACGTATCTCAATTTTTCCCATATTAATAACTAAATTATATTCTTTATCTTTACCTGGGAACCAAACTCATGCTTTCTAAGATTTCATACTTCCTTTTAAGCGATGTTTATTGTTAAAAATTTTGTTAGAAAAGAAAGTGGGTAACTTTGGCATTCATATAGTATTTTTTTGCGTATTAGAAACAATCGGATAGGTACGGATCACTTGATTTATGAAATTTACATCGTCTTTACCATATCGCAGTACTAAAGTTGTCAAACTAAGGACGAAAGCCTCATTTCTCCAGTTAGTTTAAGTATGCTTTGAAACCCATTATGACAAGCATTGATTATTATATATAAAAGCATATATTGCATGGATATTATATAGATAAGCAAGAAACACATCTATGTTAGTAAAGTATCTTAATGCCCATTTATTTGCATGACCCGGGAGATCGAACCCGATACCTCAAGATGTCAAGTCAGACCGCTATACCACAGAAACGATCTCACATCTATGTTAATTCGTTGGTCGAGTGGCTAGCGTACACGCCTGACTACGCCGATCAACCACGAGGCTCGGGTTCGATTCCCGACGGGGGCAGGCATTTGTATGATGAACATTTAGATGTCTGCATTTCCGGGTCTGGGTGTTTATTAAATTTATTATTGTATTTATTTAAGTATTTCTATGTATTAGAATCGTTGACTAACACCCATAATACAAGCATATAATTTGCTTACTTTGGGGTTTGATTCAATTTGTGTAACTTGTCCAGAGATTTTTTTTTAAATTTATTTACACAAATGCCTGCCCTCGTCGGGAACCGAACCAGAATCTCGTGTTTGGTCGATAAATTTATGTGTGAACGCTAACCCCCTCGCTAACGAGGCTGTCGAATCTAATATTATATTTTAATTTAATTAAATGTTAATAAATAAAACCTTAATTTTAAACAACTTAACGTTCATACGGGTAATTTTAAAGAAATAATTTAGACCAGTAGGCAACGCATAGTTGTATATGTGTAGATATTATTCAACAATTAATCGTTTCCCTCCTACATACGAATAATAACACAAAATAATTATAAACGACGTTAATTTACATTTTTACTGCTTTAACAAAACAACGAACACGTCATTAACATTTTAAACTGTAACGAAATAACATCACGAAACAATTAAAGAAATGGCCAACGTTCTTGACTTTGATCAAATTGGGTAAGTTTAGATTTTGCATAAGAAATAAAATAACAGCCACGTTTTATAGTTGATAAAAGTATCTTTACGCCCATATCCCCGAGGAAGTAGGTAGATGCACAGCCAGGCACCCCCGACTAGCCGGAGACACTAAGTCCCACAATGTGGTAGGGGGCAAGCCTAACGCCAACCAGGCACATTTCCAATTCCGGGCAACGTCACTGTAGTTAGAAAATTGAAAATACATATTTTCAATTTCATTGCTACCCGACCGGGCGTCGATCCCGGGACCTCAAGTCAAGTCAAGTCCCTCACTCTCTAGGCCACAGAAGCGATTGGAAGAAAATTAAAATAAAGCACAAATTGAGGGTATTGTTATATAAAATGATATATATATATACCTACGTTACTTAAAAGATAATGAAATTAATTTAAATGATTAACATATTTTTTTAACTACTATATCATTTAATTACAAATTATGCAAATAAAAGACCTACATTCTAAACTTTGATCGAAATGTATGTATTTTCGGAGTGTGTGTATGTGGCAGTGACTGGAATTAATATTTTGTTAACTTTGCGTGATTTCGGAATACTGTTTGCATGAACCAATGAAGGAATGAAATGAGTTTGCATACAAAAGAATTAGGTGGTCATATCACCGTATCAAAATCGCGTCTCCACATTGAAAAGTATTTAAAGGTCCTACAGAAATTAAACTACAAAAATTCTAAAAAAATTGAAAATATTCTTTAATTCTTAAGTGTCAGTTCAGCGAACAAATACTGTGGTCTCTTAATGTAAAGAGACAGCCGTTGCCCATAGACACCATATATAATTCAGGTGCGTCGCTGGCCTGAGGCCGCTATGTAAGACCTACTGTGCAAGCCTACTGACAACTCTACCCTCCAGACCAGATTAATAAAAGAGACATTTTAGAGGCAGGAATAGGTAAGGCGGTGGATAACCCGGGCAAGCACAACACTGTACCAGCAGTGGTCTTCTTGGTGATGACCTATTTTACTAATGTTTGCCTTTTACGAACTACTTGACAGGGAAGCAGGAGTCTTTCCTACTGAGTTGACCCGACCAACTGAGGCATTTATTCATATCAATTAATCTCAATAATATGTTCTAAATAATACATTTATTAAATTTGTTGCATAATATAATTTATGAAGTAACAATATATTGTTAATTCCGCGTAAGCTTACGAGGAATTAGCAAAATAAAGGCTTATTTTACATCTTTTGTAATGGATTTCCGCAAAGTGACGCCTGATTCAATAAAATATATTGTTATAAAGTAGTGTATTCAACAATATATGGTTACCTCATAATTATATATATCGTCAAATTTCCAAATATTTCATACTTTTGTCGAGAGAATACAGAATGTGCCGATAGCAAGATTACGAATAAAACTAAAACAGCATTATTAAACTATTTCATTTCGTGCGTGAATCCACGGTATTCATCTTAAATCTTGTAATCGTTGATCGAAGTAAGTTATGATCAACATTCTCAAGATAAAAATCAGTCAGTAAAGCAAGAATAAAAATACGATTATGAATATGAAAATCTTAGAATGCGTGGGAAAAATTCCCATAGGGTTTCTTTCTGAAGTACGGATTACGATCATTTGCAAAGATTTTTATAAATAGTTCGCATATTGTTTTAAACTAAGATATCTTTTGCAAATCAAAGAAGCATACTGATTCTATAATGTTTATAGATACGAAAGATGGAAATGGTGCGCTGCTAACATGAGGTTTAAGGCTTTATACTTCATATCGAAAATTTATTTTGTTTAAATTAAATGATAATGTATCAAATGTGCCATTTACATCTGTACTTTGTCTTTCTGCAAAAGCATAATATTTAAAACTTACATATTTTCATTTATTACAAAATTTAAAAAAGTGGTTTAAAAATATGATTTTATACTTTATCATCAATAGAAACATTGGTAATTAAGTATTTTCAAAGAAGGGACCAATAAAAAGTGTTTTTTTTTTGTGAAAGTTTACAAAATTTACAACAAGCAACATTTTCGGAAGTGCAAATGTGACTGGTTCGCGATAGGTTTGCCATATATCACATAGTGGGACTTAGTGTCTTCGGCAAGTCGTGGGTGCCATAATTGTACCTTTGCCTAACTCTAGGCGCTAACTAGGGAAGGGGGCGAAGAAGGAAGTCGACCTTCGCATCATTCGGCCATTACTTCTAAACTACTTAATCACAACTTTTTACTAAGTTGAAGATGATTTTCTCAGAAGATGTATAGCATAGAACCCGAGCAAATAAAAAAAAAGCTAACGGTGTAGAATAAAATATCAAATCACCAGTCTTTACACTTTCATTACGAATAACCTGACGAGAGTTCCAAGAACTATCGCAATCCAATCGGTTTTCCTGATTTAAGTTCAGGAATAAATCTGAACACAAACTTTAGCACTCTAGATAAGACTTATCTTGAAGGAAGCTAACTTTTAATATTAAGTTAAATATTTTTGTGCGAATCGACTTACTACTTACCGCGAGGCGTATTCGCTTGGGGACATTTCTCTTTCTGGGGCAAATACTTTGAACTTCGAAATGTGACCCATTGTTGCTTTATTCTGTGGGGAAGGGGTCAAGATTTTGTACGTTATGTTTACTTTTGAACGGACTGCAAAAAGGAGTTTATCGATTCGACTGTTTTTCTAAAGAGATGCAACACTTTAGCCATGTCAGATTAGTCCGAATATTAGACATGTTTTTAATCAATGTTTCGAGAGTGTAGAAATGTCGTGTATAGACAAATCTGACAGTACTAAAAGTGTTTTGTTTCTTTCTATTACTTTCGTTAAAATAATAAAAGCGGTAAATTAGTTTAGTGGGTGTGCGAAAAAAATATAACCAATCTGTTATTTAAAAAAAAACATGGTCTTTTTATGTCATGATGGTTTTCGAGCTACTTATTCTTAATAAAGTGGAAATTTTCATTTTTAGTCTCAGACGTCCTTTTCGAAAAGGTTATTTTTTTTAAAAATAACTTGTCAACGGTTACACTGCTTACGCGGAATTAGCAAAATAAAGGCTTATTTTACATCTTTGTCAACTTGCGTCGTGGTAGCAAAATAATTGAAGTCGTGTTTTTGCATTTGCTCTTAAATTATTTATTGAAGTCAAAGACAATCGTCTGTTCTGCCAACAAACACACAACAACTTTTTTTTTAAACACACGACACCTCTTTGACCAAAGTGGTTAAAGCTACGTTCGTTATCTAATGTTGAGTTTCGTGCGTTGGTGTTTTATTGATTTTGATGTAAGAAAACTGAACTCAAACATTTAGCGTCAAGAGTCTAATGTGATGACTCATATCATACTTAAACTTTTGGATCATAAAGATGGACGAAAATAAAATGTCTGTTGAAATCTTCAGATTTGTGCTTTGTACTTTGGTGTAGTGAATACAACTTTTATTTTGACTTTGTATAATGCTAGAGGTTGAATAGTTTTTATATTTATTTATAAGATTGGACGAATGTTTGAAAAATAAGATTTATATATGAAAACTTTTGTCACAAAAGTCCTTCAAAGACAGGTTTATTTTGATAGTCGGAAAATATTCTACTGTAAAATGTCATCTCGAACAAATATAAGAATTTGTCAACAAGTGTCTAAACTCAAGCTGTTATGAAAAAGTAAAAGATTTTTCACTTTGTATTTTCGACTTTTGGTAGAGTATTATTATTCATAAAATTAGAAGGCAAATAAGTAGATACACAGATTTTTGACAGTTCCTTTTTGCCCGTTGAAAAACCCAAGATGTTAAAAGCAAAAGAAGCAATGTCAATCTAAAGCCCGGTGAAGTTGTAAAAACCGCGAGGTTGACAACACATTAGTCATTCCAAAAAAAAAAAAAAATGTCAATCTACTACGGTAATCTTAATAGGTTCCGCAGTTATTTTTCAAATTTTAAAATGGCGGATTCTGATGATCGTAGTACCAGGTAGCACCCAGATGAGCTATTGCAGGGTCTAGTCGGTCGTTAATTAAAATTTAGTGACAAATCGTTTCATTGTTCTACCTGCTGCGATGGGGCTGGCACATCCCTACGCCATAATAACCTTTGGAGAAATCACACAATAATATATATTTTTTAATCAATACATAACACCGTGACATCTGACTAGGTGTCTACCACCTTTCGCAGCGACTCGCCCGGATTGGTATCACCGGATCATCTGGTCCTGCCGCCATAATGTCAGCACTTGCCGTTGACTCGCTCCGGTTCGGAGGATAAGATAGCCGGTAAACTTACTTTTGCTCGAGGCCTAATATCCCGGCCTCAGGTTGGCAACGCACCATTACCATTTTTGGTGTTTCTAGGTGGCGTGAATTTCTTGCCATCAGGAAATCTGTTTGCTTGTTTATCTTCAAATATCATAAAAGAAAATGTAGGCTGTTTTAGGAGTTATCAAACACAGAGACATATCTAGACGAGAGGGATGATTTTTAAAACATGTAAGTGCGTATTCTAATTTTGCAATGTGCTTTCTATAGTAAGATACAAAAGGAAAGGTCAAACTCTTAGGACCGGATTTTTACCGGGCGAGGTCAACATTCTGATTTTATGAATCACATACCTCTTATGCAAGGGCACAGAAACGATAAAAATGTCTGTATTTTCTTGAAATGCTTTACACATGCTCTTAGCATCTTAGCTAAAAATACATAAATTTTTGCCAACAGCATGGACGACCCCATCACCCACTAATGGCAAGTTGGTGACTAAGAACACCAAAGGAATAATGCTACTTAGCAATAAGTTGCACCACCCTTACAGTTATTCTGACCGTCTAAATGTCAGTGCTCGCTGTTGTCTTTGTTACACATTGCATCTCTCTTTGTAAATGTCAAAATTCTGTCTATGTAGATACATATGTCAAATATCTTCAACTGTCAACATTATATTGACATATATTATACCAGCAAAGACCTGATGTCATTTCCAATTATTGCTTTAGATCTTTAGATGAGATCTTTAGTTGCCAAAACATTAGTCGTCACAACTCCAAAAATTTGTAAGAAACACAGTAAAAACATTAGATCTGGGTGTTTTAGTGTAAAACGTTAGGTTTTTATTTTCTATTTCTCCCCTGTATTATCTTTACGAGGGGTTAAAAGCTTCCACTTTTTACTATCGCTATTTCATATTTATTTTTCTCCCGCTACAGTTAAAGCGAGGTCAGAAGGTTAAAATGAACGTTATGCTCACGCATGTTCCTACTTTATTGTATTTTCGTCACTAATTGGAGGTTAACACATTTTATTCGTTTTTCTCAGCAAAGTAAAACGACTAGACAAAAAAGCAAGTATCTCAAATGTATCCCTGACATACTAACCTTTGCAGTTAAGGAGAGTTGCTTAGTTTTGTTGTGATAGAGGATAACGTTTTGCCTACCAATTCTCTCGACCATAAAAAAGTAAATTGAGCGAAAAATTGAGAATTCAATTTCTACTAATTTTAAAGAAAGAAAATAAAATTTTAAAGAAAGAAAAGAATTCGCTGCATATAGGAGTTGAACCTGTACCCTTTCGTGTTAAGCCAACGAATGCTTTAACTATTTGAGTTACTGAGGATTAAAATTTTTATTCGAAATTTTTAATTCCTTTTTTTAACGTTTTATCCAAACACCTTTACGCCACTGGATTTAAATCCTAAATAGTTCAAATGATGAGAGCCTTCGTAGGCTTGAGACAAAAGGGTACAGGTTCAAATTTTGCCTAGGGCGAAAATATTTCTCAATTTTTTTTAGAAATTTAACCCACGCACAGGGCATGTTCTAAAATTAAAATTTAAGAATTCAACATATATAGTTTAGCTTTAGCTGTCGAGTTAGCTAGTTTTTCCATAGTTGTGGTATACGTTTCTATGTATTAGTATCGTTGACACAGTCACAACACAAGGTTAAATCAATTTGTGTAATTCGTCCTGAGATATTTACTTATTTATGGCACGTACGGGTCTGTCTCACGCACGAATTATTCGGAAGTTGTTTACCGCATACTATAACATACACACTAATACACACAGAATAGCATTGCCCTGTCCGTTAACTGTTTGTTTGTTAGGACGGTTCTGAAACGCATTGTAAGTTACTGAATGGACTTAACTCTTCAGTAATTTACTCAATAAGTTTCTACTCAAAGCCTTACTCAGAGATTGTGAAACAAAGCCTAAGTTTTTTTAATTTACAAAAACTACAATTGCATGTTTGTCAATTATTTGCCATAGTTAATACATTAATTGAGATATATTTGTATAAAGCATAGTTGATTTGTAATTTTACTGTGTCTGGTTTTGTAAATAAATTGTAAAAAATCTGAAACTGTATCTGCATATTCCATGTGTTGGTCCGGGCTCCTTTGCAGAATAGACCATCTGCCTTCCTGCCAGGCAGCTCGTAAAAGGCGAGCATAGGCTTACCGTCCCTAACACCGTGACATCTGACTAGGTGCTAGAGTTTTGCATTTTGCAGAGATTGGTACCACCGCCTTACCTATTCCTGCTGCCATAACGTCATGACGTGTTCCCGTTTGGAGGGTGAGGTAGCCGGTACTTTTGCTCGAGGCCTAACACCCCGGCCTCAGATTGACAACGCACCATTACCACCTTTGGTGTGTCTAGGCGGCGTGAATTTCTAACTATCAAGAAATCCGTCTGCTTGTTTGCCTTCTAATATCATAAAAAAATATTATGATGCACTTGTTCTAAACTTGAAACTTATGAAGTTGGACTAGAAACTATTGTACATTTGATGTGTTAAAAAATATAAACACATTAACTACTCCATTATATCCCGTATTATTTTTAATATGTCCAAACAAAAAAAACAGTAAAAGTAAGGTAAAACCTCTGTTTCACTAAAAAAGTGAGATGTGAAGGCAATTTTTATATTTACTTCTTAGATTATAAAACAATAACTTACTTGTTTATTGTTTCTCAATATATCTATATCGTTTGTTGTTCTGAATTCCTTGTTTCTATATTCGAAACTAATTGGAAGTCATGTGTTTGAACTTTGGTATTATGTTTAAAATATTGAATGTTTTGGTTATTGTTTTGTTTATCGTGCACCTATTGTTCGAAACAATCACTTTTTTTGTCTCCAATTGTTTATTCAGTTTCATATTTGTAAGAATCAATTTTTTGTTACAGGTAATTGACCACAAAATGAAAATTGAGCAAGTAGTACCATCGATTTTTGGATTACATGTTTTGAAGATTTTTGCACATTTGTTACATCTTGCTGTCTTTGCAAAGAACTTACTGATATACATCTTTTTATTTTATTCAAACAGTAACGGAACTAAATCTGTACATCAAACATATTTTAAAGGTATTATTGCTACATATTGTATACAAGATATATAATTCAAAACAAGTATTTGTGTTATGAATTTTTTTATCGATTTCACTTATAACGCAAAAACTACTGAACTGCCAGGCAGCTCGTAAAAGGCGAGCACATGCTTACCGTCACTAACACCGTGACATCTGACTAAGTGGTAGAGTTTCGCAGCGACTCACCCGGATAGGTACCACTCATTTGGTGGGTAGTCAGAATTGTGTATCTATAGGACATAACTACCCGCCTTAACGGGTTAGAATGGAATTAAAAATTTCGCTATGGGACTTGAATCTTCAGTAGCTCAATTGGTTAGAGCATTCATCGGCTTGAGACGAAAGGTTACAGGTTCAAATCCTGTCTGGGGCGAAATTTTTTCTTTCTTTAAAATTTATAGTAAATTCAATTTGGCTAACCGCAAATTCTAACGCCACTAAAAAAAGACACCCAGTATTCAAATACTCATTATTCATACTTTCTTTCGTGTTTTTGTGTGTGTTCCCTCATTCTTGCTAGATGAACAAGTTGTGATGATTGTTTAAATCTGAAAGCAGATGCTGTGCACTTAGTTTCATTAAAATGTGATCAAAGCTATACACACTAATACGAAATTTCGTCTAATTTGACAACGAATTGTAAAAATTGAGGTCGGATTTTTGATATTTCACTCCTATTGTTAGATATTATTGTTACAAAGTTCGGACTGCATTGTGTGCATTATTTATAGATAGCAGTGTTAGTCAAATCTAAATAGCTGAGTAATTACGTCGCATCATTATCTTCACATAATGTGACGTCATTAATTATTCAACCAACGATACCACTTGTGTTTGACCTCCACAATGACATCCATTATATTAATGACATTAATTACAGTAGAATAGGGTTGATCGGAAACAGAAAGTTTGTTTGTTTTGCAATTGATAAACTCAACAACTGAATCGATTTTTTAATTGGTGATATCTTAACTGTGTCGCGTTACAAGCATTGAGCGAGATCCGAAAAAGCGTAACAAGAAAACAAAGTATCTTCACCACCATATCCCTGAAGAGGTAGGAAAAGGCACAACCAGGGCACCCATGACTAGCTGCTGGAGACACTAAGTCCCACAATGTGATAAATATCGTAACAAGATATTTTCTCAACACTTTTTTACAATAGTGACATCTATCGATCCAAACTGAAATTAGTAACAACACTTGAAAGTAATAACGTGGTTTATGTTTTTTAAAGAAGGTGTTATATTTACAATATCAGTTATAGCGCAACAAGCGTATGGAAGAAATGTAACAAGACTTCCTCGACACACTTGCTATATGATATATATATAAATGTCGAGGAAGAGTAACAAATAAGACAGACAGAGTTTCGCATTTTAACATTAAATATGGAATCAAGACCTTGAATAAAGCTACTTTTGATCACATACACACACACACACACGCACACGCACACGCACACGCACACCACACACACACACACACACACACACACACACACACACACACATATATATATATACACACACGTGTGCGTGTGTGTGTGTGGTGTGTGTGTATGTATGTGATCAAAAGTAGCTTTATTCAAGGTCTTGATTCCATATTTAATGTTAAAATGCGAAACTCTGTCTGTCTTATTTGTTACTCTTTCGCCTTTCGCAGCTAAATAGCTGAACCTATTTTTATGAAATTTGATATACATAAAGCTAAAGATCCCAGTTAAAATATATAGGTTTTCTTCAATTCAAAAAACTTTACCTATAGGGGATCAAAGTTTTTATGTAAATCGTAACTATTGTACGCTGACAAAGTGAAAACGCGGCCACATACTGAGAAGATCCGGCGAAAGATACTCAGCGGGCTTGTCTTTTCTCAGTACTAATAGTTACAATATAAACTAGATAGAAAATAAAAATTGCATTTAAAAGGGTAAGACATGTTGAGGAAGTTATATCAAAATTTACCATCGAAAAAGTGGTAAATAATTAAAACTTAATCACCGTACAAACTAATCATGTTCTCCACATTTATGTGAATAATTATTCAATTAATTCACCATTATGTAAAGGTTGAACGAAAGTTTGTTTTGTGTGATCTAAGAAAGAACTTTCTGAGCAATGTTTGCTCTCATTTAGCTCTCTCCACACATTTGTTATAAACAAAGTAATATTTATATTCTAGAATAATTAATCACTTCTCTAATTAATGTTTGACGAAGAAACTGAAAGTTTTATGTGTTCAACTCATTATAAAAATATTTGATGGATGTAGAGAGTTTTTAATTGTTTGGATATTATATTCATCCGTATATTCCTTTTATCATACGTATATTTCTTTCCCACCATTCACCTTCATCACCATTGTTCAAGCACAAATCAGGATCCGCCTTATATTGTTTCTCTATTTTGCCTGGTTTTTTAAAAAGATTCTGAATCCGAATGATTATGCCCTCTTGCACTATTTAAGTCTTTCTTGTTTCTGAAATACTGTAACAATAACGTTGCCCAGGATTGAATAACTGCCCGTATAGGTTTGCCACCTATCACATTGTGGACTCAGTTCCTGTAGATCATCGTGGGTTGTCGAAGTCAGAAAAGATATGTGCTCTAGGAAGTTTATTTTTTTTTCTCCTATATTAATTACACAAGCTTACAGATCAGATCATGTCTACTCCTCGTAATGTTTAACATAAAAAAGTATCTTCACGTCCATATCAGGTCAAGGGTTCAACGACTTGCCGAAGACACTAAGTCCCACAATGTGATAGGTGGCAAGCCTATCGCTAACCGGGCACATATCCAATCCTGGCCAACGTTATTTTTTTTAAAAATTGAAAATATAAATTTTCTAATTTCTTTTGCTGCCCGACTCGGGGATTGAACCTCTAGAAGTCAAGTCCAATGCGGGATCGCTAGACCACAGAGGCGATTAACATAGTTTTTCTTAAGAACTGTATGGTAGGAAAACGGTTAGCCTAGTTAAATTCGTTCAAGATTTTTACTGATGTTTAAGTACGCAACAACGACAAAAAAGCCAGAGATTTTGTGAGGTTTCTTTGAAGAGGGTAACAACTTTAGATAGACAAACCCACGGATTACAATTAGCAACTTAATTTAGAATTCCCGAAGTAGCAGAACTTTGTTGAACAAAATTCTATTACACCCAATGTTGCAAAAGCTTTAAAAAAACTCGAATAACCGATTTTGATAGAAAAGTTGTAAAACGTAAGTCATAAAAATAATGCTCAAATACGGGGCCAATCGACTTCAGACTAATAAAAATTGATATTGCCAATAAATTCTGCAATATAGTTTAGACACTCGCATAAGACAATTAAATGTAATAGAATTGGTTTCGATTCAGTCGAGTATTTACTTCGAGAGATTCGGCGCATTTCCAGTAACAAGTCACTAAAATTCTTATGAATATTCTTATATTCAAGTCAAAATAATAGGTAGTATGCAATTAATATTAAATCTTTATTAGTTTCTAGTTTTGACGTCGGTTTTATTAACGTAGTTATTTTTATTTGATACGTTTTAGTTTATTGCTGATATGATTTAATTTAATAAAAGTAAATATCGGAATAGGTGAAAGTAGATAAAAATACTTATAAAAAAACCAATGAGCCTAGTTGAATCATTTTTTTATTAATGGGCCTAATTCGAAACTATTCCGCATCAAACCGTTCAGAAACCTCGTAGAAATCGGTGTACATATAAAAAAATAAACCTGCCGAAATGAGAATCTCCTAGTTTTTTTGAACTCGGTTAAAAATGGTTAGACTTTTCATCATCCTACTAATATTATAAATGTGAAAGTTTGGAAGAATGGGTGTTACTTTTTCACGCATTAACTACTGCTCGGATTTAATTGCAACTTTACAAGAACATATTATACATCGGAATAACACATAGGCTACAATCGGTAAAATATAAATTGATATCCAGGCAAATCCGCGAGTGGAAGCTAGTAATTATAACTCGTACTACAGTTGATCCCTAGTGTCGAGTCGTACACCTACAATTAGATTTATTTAGATGGCAAACTTATCAAGTCCTGAACAACCACTAAACCATAGAGGTCATTAAAACACACGTATTTGTTACATTACGAGTATTTATTGATTCTTCTATCACCCTTACTATACAAAGACCACCAGTTTAAATGTTTCGAATCACCAGTTTAAGAGTTGGTATTATTGGTTTTATTTATTTTAGATTGCCTCTGTGATTTAGTGGTCCGTCGTCGGACCTGACTTCTTGAGGTCCCGGGTTCGATTCCTGGGTCGGGCAACAAAAAAAAGAAAATGTGTATTTTCAATTTTCTAATAAAACTAACGTTGCCCGGGATTGGATATGTACCCAGCTGACGATAGGAGGCTTGCCACCTAGACCTTAGTGGGTCTTGTGCCTTTAGCTAGTCGTGGGTCCCCCTGGTTGTGCCTCTACCTTCCCCTTCGGGGATATGGGACTAAAGATACTTATTTTAGTCAAAAATGCAATATCTTTTATTTTTGCTGACTAACGTAGGTAGTTGCCGATTAGGTAAACTGTTACGTGCTCACCAAGTACAATGCTAATACGCTGCTTGAAATAAACTGTCCTCTTTTTATATAAGGTGATGAAAAAGACAGGTATATTTCCAGTCAATACAGAATGACTAAGATGTGTCTGTGAGTCAACTTGAGTGATTGCGTTACTCATCAGGTCACCTTGGATTAGAATGTGCAAATAGTAAGTTGTGTAGTCATTGTTTTTATATACAGCTTATATATTCTACTCGTAATATAGCTTATTTGGTCCGGGCTCCTTTGTAGAATAGACCATCTGCCTTCCTTGCCAGGCAGCTCGTAAAAGGCGACCATAGACTCGCCGTCACAAACACCGTGACATCTGACTAGGTGGTAGAGTTTAGCAGCGACTCGCCCGGATTGTTACCACCGCCTTACCTATTCCTGCCGCCATAACGTCATGACGTGTTCCGGTTCGGAGGGTAAGGTAGCCGGTAAACTTTTGCTCGAGGCCAAACATTCCGGCCTCAGGTTGGCAACGCACCATTACTACCTTTGGTGTCTCTAGGCGGCGTGAATTTCTTAACATCAGGAAATCCGTCTGCTTGTTTGCCTACCAATATCATAAAAAAAAGAGTTTGTCACACGCGTGTATATTCCTATGAATTATGGTTCAGCTCTAGTTAAAGTACTACTAGTTGTTGCGCGCGACTTGTACACATTTTAAAGTCACTGTTTTTTTCCGAAGTAAATTGTATCTTAAATGTTGACATGAACTATATGCCACTATTACACAAATATGGTAAAAATCTGTTCAGGAGTTTTAGGGTTAAAAAATCACAGACAAACAGAAAAATTTCTGATAAAAAAAAATGTTGGTCGGGATACGTGACCGGTTGGCGATAGGATTGCCACCTATCACATTGTGGGACTTAGTGTCTTCGGCTAGTCGTGGGTGCCCTGGTTGTGCCTCTGCCTACCTCTTCAGAGATTTGTTCGTGAAGATACAAACCGACAAAAATGTTAATATCATTAATTTAGTGTTTAATATCATGTACAAAATCAAAATATTGTATTATTTACAGGTTTTGTTATACTACGTTTTTTTATAATACGAATAGATTATATTTTTTACAGGTTTATGTTTAATTTTCAATGTATGTATCTTGGTCGAAATGAAATTTTGCAACTCAAATTTAAAAGCAAATTATACACATACATACATAAATATTTTCACGCCAAGTCCCTTCCGAAGTAGGCAGAGAGTATCAAGTGCCAAATCTCACGAACCAAACAGTCCTTTCTGGCTTCCTCGACATTCATTGGTAAGCGCATAACTTCCTAGTGACTGAACCGATTTTGATAATTATTTCACTGTTGTGTTAGCTATTGTAAGAAGCAGGTCTTATGAAGAGAAAACCCGAAAAAATTGCAGGGAAAATGAGAAAAACAATACTTTATTTTTTCCATACAAACTAAACTGGTGTAACGAAGTTCGCCAGGACAGCTACAAAATATCAAAAGCTAATTAATAGTTTCATGGTCGTTCACCTGCACTGCATCCTAGTAAACTCAATTTCATTAATTTATTTCAACCACCTTTGGCGTGTGCAGATGACGTGTATATCTATTTCATATTATCAGGAAATGTTTGTTTTGTTTTCCTCATGTTGGTCCGGGCTCCTTTTCAAAATAGACTATCTGAATTCCTGCAGCCGCTTGCCGTGGACGTGTTCCGGTTCGGAGGGTAAGGTAGCCGGTAAACTTACCTTAGCTCGCAGCCTAATATCCGCGGCCTCAGGTTGGCAACGCTCCATAACCACCTTTGGTGTCTCTAGGCGGCGTGAATTCCCTAATATCAGAAAATCCGTTTTTTGGCTTTTCAACTTATCAAAAAAAGTGTATACATTTTTGTTTTTTTGAGTATGCTTGTTTGTATTGTAAAAACACTCGTTTAATTATGTGATGAAATGAATTTGCAATTATTTTAAAACCTATTTCTGGGCACTCGGGGGGGCACATACCGTCAGCAGACCGCTTGAAATTAGTTTTGTGTTAGGTCGGTTAAGTTTGGAAGTAAACGCGGTCTCGCTTTAATATTTATGTCATGTTACACTGTATCGAGTAATATATCATTCAATTTACTTTCCAAAAGACCTATGTCTGCTAATTAAAGATATTCCTGGACAAGTAGGTACAGATTAGCCTTTGAAACAAAAAAATGTCTGCTTTCTACCTCTCTATTTGATTATGTACACTCTACCTCTCTATTTAATAGTGTGCTTACAGATTAGCTCATTACAGAAAATAATTCAAAATTAATCTGGTTATCGCTATTAAGAAATAGAAGTCCAACTTAGATATAAAAAACTTGAACAAAATTGGTTAGTTAGGATTAGTGACCGACGGGAAGTTTCTGTTTCAGTTTCTGTTAATTTCGGCTTTTGTTTCGGTTTCGGCTATAAAATTGCCGAAATTTTCTGAATCATTTCGCGTCGTTTGGCAAATTTTACCACAGGTTTTTATATACTTTCACTTTATGTAAACTAAACATGTATAATAATTAAATTAAAAGCTAAAATTGTTGATTTATTGTACTTACTATACTTTTACTTTATATAAATAAATACATTATCCCTGTACTTTATTGATTATTTTTTATTTGATTTTAAACTACTAGCTACTTAACTTATGGGTTAATTGAAATTTGTAACTGATTTAGGTAAGTTTTGGTTTCTGTTTTGTAACTTCAGTAGAACTTTCGATCTAGCTGTCAGGTTAGACAGCTAGATCGAAAGTTTGGTTTTGGTTTCGGTTTTGGCTAAAAAACCAATTGCGGTCAGACACTAGTAAGAAGTGTTTTGATATATATTTTAATACGTTAATCTGTAGATAATAGTTAATCTGTATAGACATTAAAGTAAAACTATTTTAATTAAAACTATCATATCAACATATGATGAAATAAATTTGCCATTATTGTAGAACATATTTCTGGGCACTCGGGGCACATACCGTCAACAGACCGCTTGAAATTAGTTTTGCGTTAGGTCGGTTTAGTTTGAAAATTAAACGCGGTCTCTCTTTAATATTTATGTCATTTTATACTGTATTGTATAATATAATAATTATTAATTCCAGTATCCTATTAGCTATATATATATATATAGTATATAACCTGTAGCTGTATATATTACAGTTCTAAATGAGCTGTGTCAGTTATCGATCTTCCAAAGAAAAATTAGGATATACCTATTTGCTATTGTAACCAAAAATAATCGCACTCTAATCATTAATTTGAGTGCGATTTAGTGGACTCTTTGTTGAGTTCTTCGACGAGGGTGACGAGGGACAAGTCGTTTTATTTCCTTAGTTTGGACTCTTTTCGTGATCTGACGGCTGATTATGTATCTCAGTTGTAAACTCAAAATGGTAAAGTGTATATCAAATAGCTGTCAAATGACTTGTTTTATATTTGCTGTCTTGTGTGACCAATAGAAATACAGTAGAGATAGCTATCACAAATGTCACCATTTGATGTACACTTTTGCAGTTTGAGTTGGCAACTGAGATACATAATCACCCCCCTGGTCGCGATGTTGGTTGGTGTGAACTGTGAACATAAGGTAGGGTTGTCACATACGAAGGACGTGGACAATTTGGATTGTTTTCCGAGCTCATACTTAATCCGTCTGGTCGTGGTATTTGGAAGACTTCTTGCCACAATAGTTACACAGGTTCCGGAAATTAGCAAAAAAAGGCTTATTTTATCTTAATATCCGCGTCTATTATAAAGCTTACGGCCAATATTAATCTATCTACAGAAGATGTAAAATAAACCTTCATTTTGCTAATTCCGCGTAAGCAGTGTAACCGTTGTGGCAAATAATCCTCCAAACGACACAGAATGTGACAAGCCTAACTGACGTTCCCACCACCCACCTCCGCGACCAGAACACGAATATAGGAAGAGCTCGGGAAACAATATAAATTGTCACGTTCTTTACATGTGACAACCCTACCTAAAGTTCCCACCTCCCACCTCCGCGACCAGATCACAAATAGAGTCCGAACACGGGAAACAAAACCACTTGTCACGTCCTTCGCCAACTTTGTCGAAGCACTTACCACAGAGAACACCAAATCGCACTCGACGTACGTTTCGCCTCTACACCGAGGCATCCTCAGGAACAATACAAACGGTACGGTCGAATTACGGTACGGTCGGGAACGTCAGTTAGGCTTGTCACATTCTGTGTCGTTTGGAGGATTATTTGCCACAACAGTTACACTGCTTACGCGGAATTAGCAAAATAAAGGCTTATTTTACATCTTTTATAATGGATTTCCGCAAAGTAACGCCTGATTCAATAAAATAACCTATCTACAGATAAAGATAGGCCTTCTAGAGTTTTGTTGCTAGGATATTTTTGTTAATTATTGAAAAATAACAGCGACTAAAATAGCACGATCTCTTATTTGAGATAGGTTAATAATATTAGTCCATAATCTACATATTTTGGTATAATGGATAACCGCAGTCACAACAGATGCCCAGTGCCAATTGTCACGAAGATTTTGCCCACAGACTAGGTTAGCCTAGCCTAGCTTCCTCATTAATTACTGTTTAACATTTATAATTAACATTAATAATTACTCTTTTCATACAAACATGCTTTTTTAGGAGACGAGACACCACCCTTGGATAAAAAGTAGCTTCTAAATTTTTTTTAGCCTTTAACGTACGTATAGTGTTTCATTTCGCATCTTGTTTTGTAAAGTGCTATGTGGTTTCTAAATGGTACGTGAGAATGAAACGAAAACAATGATAAAACTCGGTGCAAGCAATAAACCGCACCGAGGAACTGCTATGTAAGGTGCCGCGTAATGTTGTTGTTTCATTTTCTATAAAAATTACGTCTTCAATGAACGTTCTGCAACCCTTAGGTTGAACAAGCCATATAACGGATCGTCTGTAGCTGTTGCACAAAACTTTAATTTATCGTAAACTAGCCGACCCGGCGAACTTCGTATCGCTTGAAATTAACAGCTACTAATAGTTTGTATCGACAAAATTTAAGTGGGTTTTTTACCACTTTATCTAAAATTTTCTCTAGTTTTTATTCATGAGATCCTTTTCCTAAGAATAACCAAAACAACAAAAAATAATTAGCGAAATTGATCCACCCGTTCAGGCGTGATGCGGTGACAACGCGAAATAAAGATTCATTTTTTTATATATACTAGCTGACCGGGCAAACTTCGTACTGCTTGACATTAACTACTACATAATCTTTGATGCTGAAATTGAAGTTGTTTTTGCAGTTGTTGGAATTATTTTGTTTTTGTTCATTATTTTTATTGTTTCTATTTTGGCAGTATTTGAGCTATTATATTTTAGTTGAAAAATAGAAAATTGACCTGCAGTGTGTGAGGTACCTACAAATAGTCAAAAATTATAATAACGTTTTTTAATTTCCCAATAAACTATCTCTATTTTTCCCAGATGGAAAAAGAGAGGTGCTATAATTTCGAAATGTCTGTGTGTGTTTGTGTGTGTCTTTTGTCGGCATCACAATATTTTGAATGGATGGACTGATTATTTTTTTTACGATATTAGAAGGCAAACAAGCAGACGGATTTCCTGATGGTAAAAAATTCACGCCGCCTACAGACACCAAAGGTGGTAATGGTGCGTTGCCAACCTGAGGTAGGAATGTCAGGCCTCGAGCAAAATTAGGTTACCGGCTACCTTACCCTCCGAACCGGAACATGTAATGACGTTATGGCGGCAGGAATAGGTAAGGTGGTTGGCTTGGGTAGAGATTGGAGGTTTTGGTAGGGTACTAACCTGTTTGTAATAACCCATGTAACATGTTCGCTTGTTACGAGCTCGTCTGGCAAGGGGACTATTGGTCTGTGGTACACAGGATTCGGATCAACACTGGAAAATATCCTTATTGTAACAAAGATTAAAACCATTTCCATACGATTGTATACACTTAAAATAATTATATTCTCACTTACAAGGCTTAAAACAATCCCCTTACCGTATCGAGGGCGCAACTAGCCGTAATTAAATTACAACGAACATGTTAAAACAATACACACGATTATAGCATTAACATAATGAAAATAGGGTGTATAATTCCCTAAAGATTTATCCATGTTTGTGATATACTGTTGGTTGTACCGCTTATGTTTGATTTCAGTTTACTCTTACTGAGCTTTTGTAGAACCACGGATTAGTGTGGTTTCAAAGGTTTCCTTACGTAATAAGTTTGTTTTGGAAGTATTAATAATGTAATTGGTTAGCAGCTCAAGAATATCCAAATTGGTCTTGATTACTAATCTGAGTTTAATAATTTAAAGTCATACTAGCACGTCACGTGAAACTAGGAAAATGAAAAAGGAAAGAAAGAACTAAAAAAAGTCATAAAAATTACACTTGATAGTGCCAGATTAGAAAGAGTTTAAAGGTAAAGAAATACGGAGCTAAAGAAAGCTTAGGTGGTAGTACTGGTAGGTAGGTTTTCTAGTTACTTAAAGGTTCTAACATCGTGGGTTAACCGACTTCGGTAGATGACACAAAATTGGGGTATTATTTTCAAGTTTAGTACTTATAGTTTTTATTATATAGAAATTCTCAAAGCCACTTTGCTTTTGAAGCCACATTATACTTACAGGTCATACTGTTCCGGATAGAGTCTTAGCTGTCGATGTCGGGGATGACTTAATATATGAAAATCATTTTGTGGTCTAGCGGTTCATATGTTGGACTTGACTGCATGCGGTCCCGGGTTCGAATCCCGGGTCGGGCAACACAAATGAAATTGGGTTTTTCCAATTTTCTAATAATAAAAAATGTTGCTCGGGATTGGAAATGTGCTCGGTTGCTTCGGGGATATGGTCGTGAAGATGCATTTCAAACTTTTACCGTAGTGGATATGCTTATGTGTAAAATACAAAACTGACTTTTAGGTAAAAGCTTAGTAGAGTTGATTCTATAAAAATCCCAAAGCACAGTGTCTGAAGCGACATTATCTACAGTTATAAATTACAAGATTTATTAAACCAAAACCTTCTGTTGCAGGTATTAATTAAATTTAAACACGTAATGTTAACAAAACATTAACTAAGGTGGATGGCGTGAGGACATCGCATTAGCATTTAGGTAAGTGAAAAGTAGATTAAAAACATGTTATCCTAATTGATTTAATGCTAAATTTAGCAACGGTTTTTCGTCAACTACATTGGAAACAATATCAGACTCTGCCGAAACATTGTCAGTTTGAAACATTATTACAAGCTGCTGAAACATTATCAGATGTGATTGGAAACATCAGACACAGGGGAAACGTTATCAGACGTAATTTAAAACATTGTAAGACGCCGTTGAAAATATTATCAAACGTCATTTAAACCTTATCACACACTGCTAAAACATCATCAGATGTAATTTGAAACAGTATCAGCCACTGCTCAAACATCATCAGATGTAATTTGAAACAGTATCAGCCACTGCTCAAACATCATCAGATGTAATTTGAAACAGTATCAGCCACTGCTCAAACATTATCAGATGTAATTTGAACAGTATCAGACACTGCTCAAACATTATCAGACGTGACTTGAAACATAGACGACGTAAAAATATTATCAGACGTAATTTGAAATTATTAGTATAAAAAAAAACAATATTAAAAGCTGCTTACTATGAACAAACACACATAATTGGGTTACGGATTTAAAATAAGTGCCTGTGCTGTTCCAGCATTGACTGGATTCGCAACTGGCAGGTCTCTCAAATATCCAACATAGTAAAGTAGGTCCTATCTATAGTTGCATTAGACGCTAAAGCCAAACCAGTTCCAAGTCGTGGTTGGGTTTCACGACTTGCCATTGTTTCATACTATAGAGTCAGGTCTATATAAAGTAACCATTGTTACCTGCACTTTCAAAAATAATATCCATAACTATCTATTAAGGGTCACTCAGCTTGCAATCAAAGTAGGCCGCGCTCTGATGTCAATTAACATAATCTGTCATTAAGTCTCAATTTTATTTATAAAATGTCGACATAATGACTGATTAAAAGATAATAAACATCTCGGAGCTCGGTCGTACGATAGGTATGTTAAAGATATAAACTATACTATAGAGGTATCGCCTCTGTGGTCTAGAGGTCCAGTGTCCGATTTTGAACCAAAAAAAATAATTAGAGAATGTGTTTTTCAATTTTATTTAAGGTTCGGTTAAGGTTAAGGCTACTTTTATTTTATAAAAATTATAAATAAATTAAATCTTTTTTTGGCAAATTCCACGCATACAAAGTAACGGTCACAGGTAGTGGTCAAATAAAAATAATTCGTAATTCTGCAAACTCGATACCATTCGTTGCAGCAGTCGATTTCAACATTCTTCGATTTTACTTTGTTCTTAATAACCCAACCTGATATTTACGGACCAATAAATAAATCTGTAAAAAAATCGTATAAGTAAGGTAAAATTGAATTTGATTTTATTTTTTGGGAGCCTTATGTCCCAAAGCGATTACGTCAATCCCATCGGTCTTATGTTATTACTTTATCCGAAAAGAGAGTGGGAGGTCTTGTTGCTTGAGGCTACTTTTAACGAATTCGTACACATTAAACAATTCGTTCTAATCTACTGAATATATCTTGAATTACTTGATCTGTGTTACTTTTTACGAAGTACATGTGTTATTTATATAAAAAAAAAATGTTGTGGAATTCCACCAAATATCGACGATGACGGTCTTTCATAGAAACTTTCACCCCCTTAGGGGTAGAATTTCCAAGATTCCTTCCTTAGTGTACGTCTACTCAATAAAACGACCCTACTCATCAAATTGCATATCTGTACCTTTAACAATTGGGCGTAGTTAAGCAGAAAGGACCCAATCAACATCTGACTAGTTTTGAGATAATTGACTTTAAAGTTTATATATTTACAATAATATCGTCGCCTTGGATCGGGTAATGGAGCTATGCCACTGAAATGCACTTCTGAGATATGAACGTTTGAAAAATAAATGACGCGAGCAAAACCAGTTATTTTAACATAAATCAGCGTCACATTGTAGTAGAAGGTTCAATATTTTACTTAAGACTATTAATATGTGTAACCTTTGAATGCCTTAATTGAAAAAACTTAATAATTGAAATTTAATTGAAACTAAGCGGCATAGACTTTTTAGCTTTCATTGAAACTACACTTACATTTATTGGCAAAGTAATAAAAAACCTGTTTACAATTATGATTTTGGTTAAATCTATTGACTTACATAAACTACGGCTATTTGTGAATACGTTAATGCATTTAACTCCATTTCGTAAAAACTGTGGCTTAGGTCCATTGGCCTCCAAAGCGACGATATGTACTGACCATACATGTGGGTTGGTATCTAATTATTATACAAATGTCATAACTTTGTTTATCTGTAGGATCTTTTACTGAACGAAAGTATTATAAGCTTTACGACCTCTTTAGTATGTTGGTGTTTACGTGTGTTGGGTCCTTTCTGCTTAACTACGTCCAATTCGCTCGGCGATGATGAATCAGTCAGTTTGGACATGTTGATTCATAAGTATAAATGCAGTAAGGCCTATTAGAAAAAAAGCAAGAGTCATTTTAATCACGTTATTTTACATTTAGATTTCGTTGATTAGATGTACAGAACACTATAAAAAAATTAAATATCTATTTTAAAACCCTGTTTACTTATTTGATTTTGTACATGCGAAAATCTGTCCGTACCTGTAAATAAGTATAAATACAAATAAATATTTATAAATATCCCTGAATGTATTACACAAATTGAGTCTAACCCCTAAGTAAGCAAATTGTATGCTTGTGCTATGGGTGTCAATCAATGATATTAATACGTAATACTTTATAGATACTAGAATAATTTCAATAAATCGAGGGTATTCTGAGAGAACAGAATAAGTGCATGATTCGTCAATTATGAGAAAACAGCACTAAAGTTTTGCAAAATCATGGATTAATTTTGAAACGTAGTAACAATATAATAACAAACTCTTTAATTAGTATATTTATTCAAGATGTTCTCTATAATTTTTTTTTTGAATAGTTGTCTATTAAAACGAAGATAACAAGGAAGTTATGCACAAAGGTAATGCAGTT
>NJDC01001055.1:289779-307211 GCA_002245475.1 Calephelis virginiensis
TTTGAAAATTTTGCACTTATTCTGTTCTCGCAGAATACCCTCGAAATACCCAGACCCGGAAAATGCAGACGTATAAATGTTTGTCCCACAAATGTCTGTCCTCGTCGGGAAACGATCGCTGTGTACATACCGCGAGGCACGAGTTCATTTCCATTTTCATGACTGAACTGCTATATCGGTTTTAATGAAATTTGATATGCACATAACCCAAAGTTCAAATAATTCAAATAAGTCCAAGACCCAAGTTCAAACATAGTTGCAATCAACTTCCAAAAGAAATTAAGGGAGATGGAAGTTTGTGTTACAATGTTATACGCTGACGAAGTCAGGGGTAAACAGCTAGTTAACTATATGTGAAAATTACTGCATTCGTTGACCTCTGATTGTTCTCAATAAAACCACTGCAGCCATTAACCGTCTCGCCCTTTCAACTATTTCAATCTCAACATGAAATAAAGAAAACTGAATAAAACCAATCTAGATCTAGATTAAATTTGAAGAAATTTTATGCCCTTACCCTTACCCTTAAATAAGATTATCAGGACAGTACAACTAGATTTTTTACAATTTCATTCATAATCCGAACAGAATTATATCAATTTAATTCATAATCTAAACAAAACATTTAACCCCAGGCAACTTTGTTTTTGAAGTGAAAACTTTAGCAGCTTTGCGCACTTTTTTTTGGAATGGGTAAAAACTTCTAAACTCGCGTCAGGACACGTAACCTGAAATTTCGTAAGACGGCGCAGGGCAGTTGCGCGAATGTTCGTGTTGTCATGTTTGTGTACGATAGCGCAACAAATAAATATTGTATTCTACCACATAAATGATAGTACTTTCATACTGATAGTTAAAGCAATTCGTGCAAAATTATTCCCTAACCATTCTAAAATATCAAAAATGCACAACGTTGTTATTCAAGTTTTCACTTCTGCCGACACTCCCGGAGTGCAACCCGTCGTTTTTTTATTAACTTCCGAAGGAAAACGACGGATATTTATAACATTGTTGTTTGTTTGACGTGTCTGTGTGTGTATGGATATGTGGACTCATAACTTTCTTTACTTTTGAACGTACAAACCAATTTCGATTTCAGAGAATTCAGAGATCTCAGAGAGAATTTCAGAGATAAGAGATTTTTTTTCAGAGCTAACGTTACCGCGATGGTTCTTCTTAGCTTTCGACGGGAGTTATTGAAGAATGTTATATTTAAATTATTTCGTTTTTAAGAAAATTGAAAATGTACATTTAGAGTTGTCCGACCAACGATTCGAACAAGGAACCTCGTGTAGTAAACACCAACACCGGGCCGCTACACCACAGAAGCGATTACATATAACAGTGAAAATTACCATTGCATTGTTTTATTATAGATTTATAGACGGAACGCGATCCAAGTTATTGTAATAGTATAAGTTGCAAAGTTATTGTCTTACTCAATTGTAAGTTACGTATAATATGATGCTTTAGGAGTTTCTTCAGGCAAGTTGTGCTACAACTTGTGAAACTGCGTTCCTTGTTCATAAGTTGGCAACACTGATCGCTGCTTAACTTTCTATGTTATTTACTGCTTACAAAGCACTTTGTTGTGTTTTGTTTTATAGGGAGGTGAATTAATTTTCTATATCGGTTGCCAAACGTTGCAAGCGACTTTGCGCGCTTTTAGTAACAATTTTATACTTAATATTTATTATTTTTATAACATCTAACGTGTCTATAGGCCAAGGCACTGACGAGATCCAAAATATTTGAGACATTTTGCTGTGAAGCTAAGATGATCAAACAAACTGATAAACGTAAAAGGTATTTTTGATTAAAAAATTGTCTGCGTATTCTCCTATTGTTTTTGTGAACTATGTTTCTTGTGGAAAACCACAATTTTATTTTTGTTAATTAAAAATGGAGTTGCTAAGATAATACTACGTCAAGTTAATCTTTTTCATGCTATACTCTACAAAGCCCAACTTTTTGATTATAGCAGTTTGAAATGTACAAATATTGATAATTTGACCATAGGAATTTATGTTTAATGCAGAAATAAAAAGTGTTGAGATAATGTGAAAATAAGGCATTTTCACTGTGTCATGCTGGGGCCTCAGGTTGGCAACGCACCAGTACTAACCATTGAAAATAAAATGAAATCAAAATGAATTTTCACTTTTTATTTCATTTCCATTATTATGCTTGGGCCTTATTTTGGCAACGAACCTTACTATTAGTTGCTTGAATCGAACTTCAAATTTAAAAAAAGTGACATTTTAAATCATAATCATGGCAGTTTCACCAAGTGCAGACGATGAAAATTATAGAACATCGACTATTGGTTCATGACTCACGCGCAGACGCTCCGATTAACCAAATTTCAACCAATTAAGAAACATCCGGCCGAATCAAGAAAATACAACCGTGAGTCATAAAAACAGTTTATTCTAGGAACGTACTTGTAGTATCACTGTAAGTATGTCGGATTACACGAAAAATTATATTTAGTACTCCCAAACAAATATTGGTTCAAGTTTGTACCCTTCACACACTATAGATCTGTTGTAAGTTTCAGCGTTTTTAAAATGCAGTTGACGTTCGCAAATTCCTTTATCAAATATTGCCCTCAAATAAAGGTTTAATTTTTATTTTATACTCACATAGAAAATCGTTGAATTACAGAGATAAATGATACGTAATAATCGGTATATCGTTGGTACCTAATTCGAACAAAAGTTCTCTTATTTTTTTTTTGAATGACTAACTTGTTGCTAATCTTGCAATTTTTTGCAACTTCACCGAACTTTCTCTTATAAAAGCTGGCTACTCTTACATCGTTTTATTTATGAATGTAAACACTTCTGTGACCTTGCGGTCCGCTACAGGATTTGATTACAAGAGGTCTTGGGTTCGATCCCCGAACCAGGCCACAGTAAGGAATTGTGTTTTTTCAATTTTCAAATAAAAACAATTATGCACGGTATATGGGCGTGAAGATATTCTTTTATTAATGTAGTCTAATGAATACGCATACTTAAATGTGCTTGTATTGTTAGACCTTGCATCATATTATAATTATATCAAAATCTAAGAAGGAAATAAATTAAAAATCTAATAAAAAACCTGAGGTAATACAACAGGCGAATCATTTATCATTTATTTATTGCTTGGACACATGGAAGATACGATAATAGAAGAAGATAAGTCGAAAAAGTATATGGCTATGTCACTAGTCAGCGTAGGGCTTTAAGTAAAGCGCGAATACGGTGCGCAGGCGTCGGTCAGCCGGGGTCATCGACCTCGGCTCAACAACCTTTATGGACTCAACGGGGTACTTCGTTTACCGCTGACACTACTATTATTATCTAAACGAAGTGATAACTTTAGTTGCTTAACTAACGGCTAATTCAATAAATTATCTGCAGTCAGAGATACATATATTTGTTGCTAACGTACTTTCACTAACAAAAGTTTAAAAAAATCTTCAGTTCCCTTATTATCTCTACAATGAACAATAAAACGCTTACAAGGTCTTACGCAAATGACGAAGAAATAAATTAATATGTTATCACCTCTGTGATCTAGTGGTCTGGATTCTGGACTTGACTTCCCTGAATGAGGTTCCTGGTTCGAACCCTGAATTACGCAACTAAACCAAGATGCGTTTTATCAATTTTCAAATAAAGCTAACGTTGCCCGGGATTATAAAATGTACTCCTGGTTGGCGATAGGTTTGCCACATTCACACTGTGGGGCTTAGTGTTTTCGGCTCATCGTGGGTGATCTGGTTGTTTTCTCTGCCTTAGTATTCCGGGATAAGGGCGTGAAGAAAATTTTTTTTAGAATTTTAAATTTTGCGACGCTCTTATAACATCTATGGTGTCTATAGGGCACGATTCTCTCTTACCATCAGGAGACCCGTGTCCTTGTTTGCTGATCTGTCACATTAAAAAGTGCTGTGCAGAATCTTGCCCGGTTGCAGTAATCCACCGCCTTTCCTATTCCTGCCGCCAATAATGCCAGAAGACAGACCAGCCACAGGACAGCGAAGCACCTACAACATCTATGAACTCTACAGGCTGCGTTTATCTCTAACCATCAGGAAGTCTGCGTGCTTGCGGTCTTTACCATAAAAATAAATAAATAAAAAAATATTAAAAAAAAACTTTTTTTTTGTAAAATATTATATGCCGAAGAATTGACTTTAACTTTAACCTAAATTTATATGTTATGTATATTCTACTCAAGTAGACCTGCAAGTTTAAAAAATCTAATTTATAACCACCATCAACGGTACATATAAAAACATGGCATTTATATGTAAATGATTTATAGGGGATCTTATTGTTACAATAAATGAACATAAAATGTTATGGGCGGGTCGAGAATACGAGTTCCATTCGAATTTCGTTTGTAATGGAACATAAAACTCTTATAATACCATATTGTTTGCTTATATTATATGTATGTATCACGTAAATAATTTTAATAATACGAAATGCGGAAGTGTGTTTGTTGCTTTTAACGCCAAAACTTCTAAATCGCTCTTAACTAATAGAGCATTCTCGAGGGGAAATATCCCTGTTATTAGTGGAAAAAATATAATAATTTAACCAATGAACTTTACCAAGTTTCACCAAGTCATGAATAAATAATGTGTTTTTTTTTTCTGAAGCTATATCGAAATCGACTTAACCTTTTTGATCGACTCCTATATACTTTCTATACCGATTTCTCCGTCATTTCTTAACCGATTTTAAATGTTCTTTTTGTACTTGAATTGAACTTTTGTACTAGACAAGTTCAGAAGTACACTCTGTACTTCTGAACTTGTCTAAGTCGGTACCTGATGATGGAATCTCAGTGAAATCGAAGAAACTACTGTTTGATTCTGTTTGTAGACTTACTTATTTGAAATAGAAGTTGGTTTTTTGAGTTTAACTGCTCTAAAATTATTTTCTTAGAAAATATTATTTTGTATGACAAAGACAGCGAACAAGCACGTTACACACGGCTTGTAGTTAAGAAATATGTGGCCTATAAACACCATAGATGTTATTGGTACGCGCATTTCTGTGGTCGTTTTGTTAGACCAATTGTGCAAATCGACCAGACCCAACCCTACTGACTAACGACGAAAATGACACTGTCATAGCGATAGGAATAGGTAAAGCGGTGGATCCACATCAGGGTAATCTGTGCAGTACTCTACAGCTATTGGTACCAGATTAGAACATGGAGAAGGATATATAGACTACTAGCTGACCCGGCAGACGTTCTTCTGCTGTATTTTGATTGTGATTTTCAAAAAAAAGTATCTTCACACCCATATCCCCGAATAGGTAGGCAGAGGCACCGGGGCACCTACGACTAGCCGAAGACACTAACTCCTACAATGTGATAGGTGGCAAGCCTATCGCCAACCGGTTGCCCGAGCAGCATTAATCAATTAATTTTATCTAATGTTGACAATAATAATTTAACTTATCTTGATTTTAACAAACTTAAATTTAATTTGAAAATATTGAAATATTATACTAAGTGTTATAATAAAAATATAGAAATATTATATAAAACTAGGTAGTGAACTATTCATTTATACATACTCTGAGTAACACATTTCAGTACTTGCATCATACATAAGGCAAACTCATTTTTAATATTGCCTATACAATATGAACGTAAGAAGGTGTCATAAGCATTTAGCAAAATATGTAAGACATATTAATACATTAGATTATATGTTATTGAAATATAAATTAAAAAATGCGTAATAAGCAAATGTTTAATAATACTGTTATGTTTAGGTACTATTTCTATTATATTAGAACATCATTGTATATATTTGGTAACCAAGAGATACAGTAGGTTTATTTGTGCAGCCAAGTTTATTACGTTTTTACAGAATTATTAAATATAATCAGACCAATTATAAAATTATCTATGATCTGAAGTTGAATATGAGCTGTTTTTTGTCTTAGTAACCTTAGTGGATCTCGAAAGAGACTAAAGCCGCACACACATGATTCATGCTCACACTCTTTACATGCATAAATTATCTAATACAATATTGTCTAAGCTGAGACTAAAATAAGTTGGTGAATTTTGCTGGTACCAAACAATTTTGAGCTGAACAAACTTTGCTGCATAATCCTTAAGTCTACAAGTAAATCAGAAACAATTATAGCATATCTCTAACATTATCGTTGGCATTATTTTCCCATATTTGCCCTATAAATTTGATTACTCAACAAACTCTGGTAATACCTCAGCATGGCACCTTCAAACTTATGCTGAAACACTGCATTTCAGTGTCATTGAAACCTCTACCATTAAAGTTTTTAGGGTCTCTACATATTGTATACTTATGAGCACCTAATAACTCAAATAAATGTGATTTTAATAAAAAAATGGGTTGAGTCACCCTTATCATTTAAGGGTATAAAAAATATAGATGTTGGGCCGATTCTCAGACCTACTCAATATGCTCACAAAATTTCATGAGAATCGGTCAAGCCGTTTCGCAGGAGTATGGGAACGAACATTGTGACACAAAAATTTTATATACAGTCGTGGTCAACTAATTAAGGACACTCTTTGGTTAAACCGGATTGTGAATTTATTTTTTATTTTCCAACGAGTCTAAACCATATTCCATATCTCTTACATGTAAGTATTATACAAACAATAACAACTTCTTAAACATTAAACCTCTTTACAGTATAGCTGATGGATTATCGTAGTGCTATTTGTTCAAATAATGCTGGCTGGCCATTTAATTAGGGACACTGAGATATTGCGTTCTATTTTCAAAATTTGAATCTCAATACTTTTTTACTTCTTCTCTTGTTGTTTCGTGTTAGTTTTGGCGGCAATCCAGATATTTATATTAAGTTTTGAAAAATATTTTGAAGAAAAATGGGTAAAAATAAAAGTTGCGATCCAACACTACGAAAAATTATAATGAAGTTTGTTGTCGAGCATGGTTGGCCATACCGTAGGATAGCAGAACATTTAACAGTATACAATAATAGGTAACAATATAATAGGAAGGAATATAATAGGAACAATAATAGTTGTGCAATGCAGTGCAACATGTCAGACGTAGTAACACAGATATAAATGTGCCCAGAACAAAGAGATCGAGAAAAACAACTCCACAAGAAGATAGAATGATAACCAGGTTAGCTAAGAAAAATCCGTTTCTAGGCTCTATTTTAATTAAACACGAAGTGTTTGGGACAGACGAAAGAGCTGGTGTCTCAGCGAGGACCGTTCGACGACGTCTGGTAGAAGAAGGGTTGTTCGGAAGAGTGGCTCGCAAAGTACCGTTGTTGAAGAAAGAACATAGAAATGCTCGTTTGGCGTTTGCACGTAAATATAGACATTGGACCTACACCCAATGGCAACATGTATTATTCTCTGACGAGACCAAGGTTAATTTGATTTCTTCAGATGGAAGGCAATACTACGACGTCCAGTAAAGGCGGAAATGATTCCAAGATTCACAAAAAAGCAGGTGAAACATGGCGATGGAAACATTAAAATGTGGAGTTCATTTTCTGGACGTGGAGTGGGACCTGTGAGGAAAGTTCAGGGTAACTTAGACCAACATCAATACAAGGCAATATTGGAGGAAACGATGCTTCCCTATGCTGAGGAGCATCTCCCTATTATGTGGATGTTTCAGCATGATAACGACCCGAAACCTACCGCCCGTTCAGTCAAGTGGTTCTTACCAGTCAGTCAGTATCGGTGCTAGATTGGCCAGCAAATAGCCCGGACCTTAACCCAATCGAGCACCTTTGGCACGAAATCAAGAAAAAAGTAGCCACTTATCGTACCACAGCTTTAGATGGACTTAATGAAGCTTTTTGTGAGGCATGGGCAAACATTCCTGTCGAAACATGCCAGAAACTGATAATGTCTATGCCAATCGGTGTCAAGCGGTAATTACTAACAAAGGTTTTGCTACTGGGTACTGATTTTACACGTAATAAAATGGAGCTGTTAAAGATATTATAATACTGCAGATTATTAGTTTTGTTTAACTCTATTTTTCATTATAGTTTACTGTCCTTAATTAAATGTCCAGCTACAGAATTATACCTTAAAATTGAATACATGTTCAACCTTTGATATGAAATACTTTTTTCTATTTATTTATTCTTTTATTTACAGCTATTTAAAGCATAATAATCGGACCAAATTATGCAAATAATAGTTACTGAGAAATCAATAGGGCTTTATATTTGTATGTACATAACCGGTTATTGTTCTTCACTATCTTACATGTCCCTAATTAGTTGACCACGACTGTATAAGATTTAGATCCCGACATCTTAACACCGGCCCGGTTAAACCAAGCAAAAGTCACAGTTCAGCCTAGCTCAAGAACAAACGGATTTTGATTGTTCTTTTTTAGAAAAATAGGTAATAATAAATAATAATAATAAATATCTCTGGACAAGTTACACAAATTGAATCTAACCCCAAAGTAAGCAAATTTTATGCTTGTGTTATGGGTGCTAGTCAATGATACCCATACATACAAATACTTAAATAGATACCAGAATAAATTTAATAAACACCCAGACCCGGAAATGCAGATATCTAAATGTTCATCACACAAATTCCTGTTCCCGAACCCGAGCCTCGCGGTTGATCGGTATAGTTAGGCGTGTACACTAGCCACTCGACCAACGAGGCGGTCAAATGATTCCGAGGTGGTCAATTATCATGATCAGATTAATGGTTTTTGAGCTATTCTTAACAAAGCATAGATTTCTGTCTATGTTGATAACCTCAAGATTGATAAGGTGATCAATGAAGAAAGTCTAGTCACAATATCTCGGTCACAGAACAGGGACGCACCCGTATCATCTATGGTGTCTATTGGCCACGTTTATTTCTTACCTTCAAGAGAGTCAATTGGTTTTGCTATCTTATAAAAAAAACCTCCGATTCCAGGACCTCAAATGAAACTTCAACCTGGCTACCACTAAACCAATTATAACTCCAGTTGTTTTATAGCATCGTTTAAATGAACTAATCAGTTTGAGTTTCCTTTGTAGATCATAGAGTAATAAAATATTTTGTTTCAATATTTTTGTTCCCGTCGCAAAACATTAATAAACATTTTATGAGCTGAACGAGATCCTGCAAATATTATAAGGACTCCTGCTGACTAGAAAATATAAATTGCAATAAAAATAATAAGCACCAGTCGTAAACGATAAATGTAGATAGTTTGAGCATCTGCAATTTTTTACGATTGTATCTAGATTTTATTGGGTCTTTGTCTATTTGTATTATCTTTGTACATATCAATCAACTATTGTTCGTAAGTTTAAAAAAATTGAAAACAGCGTATACAGATTGAATTAGGGATATTTTAAATACATCAACGATGCCCGGTGAACATATTTAGGCATACCACAGACGAATTTTTGGTGTAAGTATTCTACGCTAACGAAGCCGCAGGTAAACAAATAGGAGTCTATAAACTAGCTGTCTGCATCTATAGGAATATAAAGTACGTACTTATATCAACATTGCTATTTAAACACTACTGAACGTCTTTTGTCTCTATCTAATACTTGAGTTAAAAGAAGATAGCGATAACTTTTGATATTTTTGGTGATGGTTTTGTCTGGCCCGTGCCATTTAGTTTTTTAACTTACCTTTTTAAGTTTTAACAATTATTGTCGATACTTTCTGCCCACCACGTAAGGAAATTGGCGTGATATGTTTTATAAAGTATCTTCGCGCCCATATCCCCGAAGAGGTAGGCAGAGGCACAACCAGGGCACTCACGACTAGCCGAAGATATTAAGTCCTACTATACTATATACTATGTTTTTACATGCAACAATTATTCCGGTATTCAGAGAGGTTATTAACAAACCAGAGGTCATTAAAATTGGTATAATGTTCCTGAGTTATGAGTGGTGTATAAATAGCGGCATACATCTTGAGCATGCGCAGCGATTGGTTTACGCAATATTCGACACTTACTTCTTTACCCACTAACCACTTTTATAATATAGGGAGACAAACAAACAGGCGGAATTCCTGATGGTAAGAAATTCGCGTCGCCTAGAGACACCAAAGGTGGCGATGGTGCTTTGCCAAAATTAAGCCGTAATGTTAGACCTTGAGCAATAGTAAGTTTATCGGCTACGTTACCGTCTGAAATGGAACACGGCACCCGCAAGCACTGACGTTATGGCGGCAGGAATAGGTAAGGCGGTGGTACCAATACGGGTGAGTCGCTGCGAAGTTCTACCACCTTGTAGGATGTCACGTTGTTAGTGACGGTGAGCCTATGCTTACCTTTTACGAGATGCCTGACAGGAAGGCAGATGGTCGGTCAAGGAGCCCTGACCAACACGGAAGAAATTACATCAATAAATTGTACTTAAGTGTTTAATTAAAGAACAAAGAAGTATAAATTTCCTACAACCCGGAACAACATCTGAAACAACCTTAAAGTGTAAGTACAGTAAGTGGGAAAATTGAAAGTAAAAGTCGAAAGTAAGTAAGTAATATGTATGTATATTTCACTTTCCTTAAATCTAATATTTACATCTTTCTCGAAATCGTTTGGTGTTTATAAAAAAAATCCTTTTTATAAGCACTCATTGAGTTAAGAGTGAGTAAATCGACATGGAAAGTTACTTATTGGCGTGAGGCTCGCCGGTAATCGATATGTACTCCCAGTTTATGTACATTTAGCATCACAAGTGTCTGACACCCTTTCAGTACTTGAACGGTATCGTAGTCAGGTATTTGTGTTGTTTACTGTAATATACGGGTTTGCGATATCCCACTCTATATGATAATGCTACGCCCAGACTAGACGATTGCACGCTTGACCAATTTTTTAATTTGCATATGCTGTTGGACACTTTTGCCTAAATCTAATCTTAAAAGCCTTCTTTTTTTACTTAACATAACACAACTGAAACATGTTTGTTAAAACTTTACGTTGTAGAGGCAAGGTTTTAGGAACAGGTACCAAAAGTACAGGTTCTGTATCGGGATTTAGAGGTTCAAGCAATTTTAATAACTGGTTACCGCTTCCATAGTGGGTACCTGTATTCCGTGTGCCTGTATTTCAAGAATTATGTTAAAATGTAAAGATTCCATCGCCCGTAAGTGAAATAGTCGAGACATGATTGCTCTGGAAATATGTTAGTATCTTCTTCACGCCCATATCCCCACAGAGGTGAGCACAGGCACAATAAGGGAATCTGCGACTAGCCCAAGACACGAAGTCCCATAATGTGATAGGTGGCAAGCCTATCGCCAATTGGGCACTTGTCCAACCCCGGGCAACATTGTTTTTATTAGAAAGTTGAAAATATACTTTTCTATTTTTTATGTTGCCAGACCCGAGACACGAGGACCTCAGGTAGACAAATCCGACGCTAGACCGCTAGACCACAGAGGCGATTATATGAGGCGAGAAATATGTTAACGTTGCAGTTACAACTCCTTTTGGCATCATCTTTTTTTGTCAATAATAGTAATTCTGAAGCGCACTTACCAACCTAAATTTAAATTTTCGCTGTCTTCTTTAGTAACGGAAAGAGACAAAACACGTTAATGCTGCCAGATCAGTTTGTACGTGAAATTTCCATTCACTCGTTTAGAAACGTTGATTAAAACCGTCACAAGTTCTATTAATCTCTAATCAAGTCCAGACTAATTTGAGATCTCTAAAATGTTTAATCCCTTTTGGTTTTTTAAAAAAGATAGCATAAAAGCCTAAACTAAGTTAAGTATACTATACTATATATAATACTCAGCGGAATTAAAACGGTTTTCATAGTCTATCTTGGACGGTAGGATAGCCGATGAAGTTGTTAACGAAAAAGTTGTAACATCAAAGTCTTAGGCTAGGAATTAGTAACAAACAACTCTTCGAACTGGTAGTATAGCCATTCCAATAATTAATTTTGACGATCTTTAAGCACTTCCATTAAGTTTAATTAGATTAGATGAACGATTTCATTTTAATTAAACCTATCCGGCCTTATCGCAAAACATTAGAAATGTTAATTAAACACCGTCAAAAATTTATATGCAACAATTAACGTACTGCACGTGGATGACGTGATAGAATGTTATTGATTTAGGCATACGTTAAATAATCAATAAACAAAATACGAACTTATCTCAGAATGATTAATATGACCCATGTCCTACTTTAACTTTTTTCTGGTTACTCAATGTCTGTGACATTTTACAAATGGCCAAATACAGGTAAGTACACCTTATCCTCAAATAAAGCGGTGGCCATATTTTAATGCCACCAGATACGTTTAAAAGGCGCCTTTCGTATTTCAATCTACGGTACCTTTTTATAAATATGGTAATTCAGCTTATGTTGCTTTAGAATTGATATCTTTAGTGAGTGTATTACACTTGGAAAATTGTGTTAGAATTTATTCATGTGAGATATTGGAAGATGGACCAGACATTTTGTAACGTGTTTCAACTTTTAGGTCCTTATCAAATGATAGGTCTTGTTGGATATTAACAGGTTACGTAATGTTTATGGTAGTTACGTTAAAACCTAATCGGAACAAAAATTTTTTACAGCCTTGTACTAAATATATTTTAACTAATTTGTGTAAAATTATATAGTTGACAATAATAAAAAACGACGGGTTGCACTCCGGGAGTGCCGGCAGAAGTAAAAACTTGAATATTAACGTTGTGCATTTTTAATATTTTGGAATGGGTAGGGAATAATTTTGCTCGAATTGCTTTAATTATCAGTATGAAAGTACTATCATTTACGTGGTAGAATACAATATTCATTTATTGCGCTATCGTACACAAACATGACAACACGAACACTGCGCCGCCTTACGAATTTTCGATCAGGTCACGTGTCCTGATGCGAGTTTAGAAGTTTTTACCCATTCCAAAAAAGTGCGCAACGCCGCTAAAGAAGTTCAAAACTATATAATTAAGTCGGTTAAGTATTTGCATACCACAATGTGGTTGGCTATGTTGGTACGAATAAATATTTTGTAACAACTTTTAACTTTATATTGTTTAACACATATACCGCATATAAATAAATTTAATTTCATAAAATCGTTAAAATTTTGTACGCTATAGATAATGAAAGTACTCGTACCTAACGTAAAATGACCTTGTACATAAGGCTACATAATTTAAGACATTGACAATTTGTAATCGGGTCAAGTCAGGAGTTTATTATTATTGCGAAGTTATTTGAACATAACTCCTTTTTGTCTTTATGTATTATTTAATTAGTAGCACCGGTTTTTCTTTTTCTCCTTTTACGTTTGTAGTATATGCCAGTATCATGTTTTGGAGAAGAGGATAGGATAGACAGTAAACTAGTGATATAAAATTGTATTCCTTTGGCTATAAACTATATAATTATGATGTTTGTGTTCAATTCTCATGTTAGTGTTTGTATTTATTTATTTGTAAGTCTTGAGTATTTCTGTATATTAATATCGTTGACTTAAGTTAACGCAAGCTTATTGGCTAACTTTGGAACTACAAATATTGTTCATTTGTAATTTCTAGTGACATAAAATAAGAGACATTAATTTTCTACTCAACTGTACTTTCCAGGAAATTACTATGTTACATACAATATGGTTACAAAGCACACATTTTATAAAGAAAACTCTGTGCCCCAAATCTAAAATAAACGGCTGGAGGAGCAAGGAAATTATTCGAGATTTACATATTTTTCATATAACTTCTATTTTATGATCTGCCGGTCACAGATATTTTATGTGGAATATGAGAAATAAACTAGTATGCGGTTGCTATACGGCCTTGGGTATCTTGTAGAGTTAAATGTCAAAATGTACAGCCACCAAGACAAGTTACTGACTAGTATTGGCCGGATATTTATTAAGAGCCAGACTCGGCAGCGGTACAATAAAGGCACCGTCGATTAGCCAAGGACATTGAGACCAAGATGGTAGTCGGCAAGCCTATGGCCATACGTGCACATATCCAGTCCTGGGGGACATTATTTTTTTGTTAAAGAAATTAGAAGAAATTGAAAAACTGGATTGAACCTGGGACTTAACGAATTCCAGTCCATCACCGGACCGCTAGACCACAGAGGCGATAGTAATATACGTTGTTGGATTATTGCACAGTTGTCACTCATAACTATGTGTTAAAATGTTAGGCGGCGGCTAGTCCAGATTTTGTACAATCCCCTTATTCCTGTCATCTTAGCGTCAGTTATATCTATTGTCATGTTCTGTGGTAAGGTATCACAGGGGTACGTCGATTTGGTCGCGGAATGACAACGTAGTTCTTCCTGTGTACTTGCAACCATCAACATTGTGTATCTGTTTTTTTGGCACTTATATTTTTGGTGTCTGGACAACATGTACTCTTTATCTTTATTCTTGTATCTATTTAAGTAATTCTATGTATTAATATTGTTGACTAACACCTATAACACAAGCATATAATTTGCTTACTTTGGGGTTAGATTCAATTTGTGTGACTTGTCCATGGATAGTTATTTATTTATTTATCTTATTTACACTCCATAGATTGTTTGACTTTTTCTGTAAATAAGGATTTCTACCTGCTAATATTCATGTTGCAAACTCTCAACTCACTGCAAAGCAAAAGCAAAGAGTAGAGTGCCAAGTGTCTAAAGTCCAAAGTCAAGTCCAAAGTATGAAAAATAGATGTTGGCCCGTTCTCAGACCCACTTAATATGCTCACAAAATTTCATGAGAATCGGTCAAGCCGTTTCGGAGGAGTAGGGGAACGAACATTGTGACAAGAGATTTTTTTATATAAGACTAGCTGACCCGGCAGACGTTGTTGTGCTAATTTTTTAATGTGATTTTAATAGAAAACGTGGGGGCGAGTCACCCTTATCACTTAGGGGTATAAAAAATAGATGTTGGCCGATTCTCACACCTACTCAATATGCTCACAAAATTTCACAAAATTTCAACAACGTCTGCCGGGTCAGCTAGTCTTATATAAAAAAATTTCGTGTCACAATGTTCGTTCCCGTACTCCTCCGAAACGGCTTGACCGATTTTCATGAAATTTTGTGAGCATATTGAGTAGGTCTGGAAATCGGCCAACATCTATTTTTATACCCCTAAGTGATAAGGGTGACTCACTGGGGGTGAGAAAATTTTATATATAAGATATTGAAGTGTTTCCATCTTATATTGAACTAGCTTCGGCTCGCGACTTAATCTGCGTAGAATATAGAATACTAGCTGCTACCTGCGGCTTCGCCCGCGTTTTCACAGAAACTCGGTGTGCGATCGGGATTAAAAATAGCCTATATGTTAATCCAGGTCACAATCTATGTCTTCCAAATTTCAGACAAATCCGTTCAGCCATTCGAGCGTGAAAGAGTAACAAACATCCATACATACATACTTACAAACTTTCGCATTTATAATATTAATAGGATATCCTATACCTCGTTAAATGGGCTATCTAACACTAAAAGGAAAACTAACTACTAAACTAAAAGGAATACTAAAAGGAAGATTAGCGCGTTCCAACAAATAATAAAATAAACTCTTCAACTTTATAATATAAGTATAGATTGCTTAGTTTTCTTCCTATTTATTACTCTTCATACGTTGCAACAAACATTCCGGTTTAAATACTCTTGACACTATGTTCGAATAATACCCAATTGGCAATTTGGTCGTGGAATGTCAACCTAAATCTCCCTGGGTCCCATGAATTTATTTTGTTATTTTTAATCTGCTCTTTTCACATAACAGAACCCACTTCTTCTTTTGTGTATAGGAAACCTTTGAAAACTTAAGTAATTGATAAATCCTTAACAGATTTGATACCAAACGAGCCATCCTTAAGCATAATGAGTCACTGCAATGAGGTTCGAATTAGTCACTTCGCTCCCCAGTCCCCTTATTGTGTTTTATATTCCTAAAGTCCTTTGTCAGAAGTGTCTGGGCGGACTTAAATTAACTATAACACTGATTTCAAGTCTAATTTATGCACAACAAGGATATAAATCGTTAGATTTCCTTAAAGAAATATTTGTTATTTTAAGTTTCGCTTGAGTTATTGTTAATGGTTAAATTACCCTTTAAGATAATTTTGAGCACTATACGACGTAGCATCTATGACGATATTCGTTTTATCTCATTCTATCTTATCGTGAGACTTAGTGTCTTTGGCTAGTTGTGGTTGCCCCGGTTGTGTCTCTGCCTACCTCTTGGGGGATATGGGCGTGAAGATGCTTTTTTTATACTTATTTTAGAGGTGATAGATCAGAGAAAGCAATCCGGGGAGTTCATTGATGTTTTATAGCAGAATAGTTTGGTAATCGGTTTTCTATCGTCTAATGGGATTATCACATCCCTACGGTAACATATTCTTTTTTATGATAATGGAAGGCAAACAAGCAGATGGATTTCCTGATGGTAAGAAATTCACGACGCCTAGAGACACCAACGGTGGTAATGGTGCGTTGCCAACCTGTGTTCGCGATGTTAGGCCTCAATAAGTAGGTATAGTATAATAAGTAGGGCGGTGGTACCAATCCGGGCGAGTCGCTGCGAAACTCTACCTACTAATAGAATGTCACGGTGTTAGTGACGGTAGGTCTATGCTCGCCTTTTACGAGCTGCCTGGCAGGAAGGCAGATAGTCTATTCTGCAAACGGCCCGGACTAACAAGGGAGATTCTTATTTATATAAGATTTTCCGTGTTCCTTGTAGTTAATATCGTAATAGTATCGGATGCACTAGTTTCATATCTAATTTACAGCATAAGGATGTTACTTTATAACAACCTCAATAAAAAAAACTTTGTGAAGATTTGTAAACTCATAAATTATAAACACTTTTACACTTGCAAGTGAAAAGTGGGTCGAACGGACGTACAACATTAGTTTCATCTTAAAAGTGTTTTAAACAACTGTCTTGCAAATGTATTTGAAACATACTTTATGGACTTCACATGAATGTTTGTAATTTAAAATCCATCTTCACGCCCATTGGAAAAACCCAAGTTTCTTTTTGTTGCCCGACCCGGGATTCGAACCCAGGACCTCTTGCAGTAGTACATCAACTGAACCGCTAGACCACAGAGGCGACATTAAGTAATCCCATCCAAAACCTACGGTTAAAAATTAACGTCTGAAAATTTTTTGTCAATGAACTTTTAGTTCTGTCTAGAAGTATATAAATCACTGGTCTTATAACAAACCGAGTTAAATAAAACAATCAGTTAATGTCAGGTTTAATTTATGTGCGAATGTGCAAGCCATGTCTGCCAGGTCCAGTAGTTGTACGGCGCATCTAAAATATACATCTTTGGTAAATAGAACAAAACAAAATAAAAAGCAAATCTCACAATTTATGTGCGATGATTGTGCGAGATACGTAAATCTCTGGCGACGCCATTTTGTT